>JAPMUY010000648.1:65000-122500 GCA_026901105.3 Galaxias olidus | reverse complement strand
GACACATATGTATGGAACAAACTACTCAGACACATACGTATGGAACATGCAGTAGATGACGGTGCTCGGTTTTATAAACCCAAATTGACCAAATCTCATAGAAGCTCATGTTGCCTATAGATTGACCTTTGACCCTTTGTGATTACAGGACACATGCAGCCTGGTCTAGCCGTCCTCAGATATTAGACTTGAATTTTCTGATGTCTCATGACCAATCCTTAACGTCTGCTGTCTGACCAGCTGACCAGAGCACCATCCTGACCTTTGAACCCAAAGTAACCTAGCAGCCACTTGGAAGGGGAGCTCTGTGTATCGTTGAAAAGGGTCAATGACTACCCCGAGGATAAACAGCATGTGATAGGAAGGGCTGTAAAAACAGGGCACAAGGGCGAGCAGGATGGAAGTCAGGCCTAGTACTAAGAGCTCCTACCTGCCTACAAATTCGACACATCCCAAAATCAAAACAGAGCTTCACATACTTGTGCATTTGGTGTTACTATGCTGACAAAATCATATTATTTACATCTTTACTGAGACTGTGTTAAACTACCTGTTGCGTCTGTTTTAAGGGATAACTAACAGGCAATGCATGGCCAACTGAAGTGCTGTAGCTTACAGGTAGCACCTGGCTAATGGAAGTGCTAGCTTACAGGTAGCGCCTGGCTAATGGAAGTGCTATCTTACAGGTAGCACCTGGCTAACTGAAGTGCTAGCAAACAGGTTGAGCGTGGCTAACTGAAGTGCTAGCTAACAGGTGGTGCTTAGCTAACTGATGTGCTGGCTATCAGGTAGAGCATGGCTAACTGAAGTTCTAGCTAACAGGTAGAGTGTGGATAACTGAAGTGCTAGCTAACAGGTAGAGCATGGCTAACTAACGTGCTATCTAACAGGTAGAGCGTGGCTAACTGATGTGCTAGCTAACAGGTGGAGCGTGGCTAACTGACGTGCTAGCTAACAGGTGGAGCGTGGCTAACTGATGTGCTAGCTAACAGGTAGAGCGTGGCTAATCGTCTCCTGTGGGGCCCCCCGGGCTGAGGGGAGCGCCGGGCTTTGAAGCAGAGGACACCTATTATCTGGATCATATGACTGTCAGCTTCTCTCCCAGCCCAGCATGACCCCACCTGTAGCACACTATACCCACCACCAACACCGCTTAGAGAGAGGGTGCGTGTGTGTCTGCGGGGAGAGAGAAAGAAACAAAGGAAAGAGTGCATGCCTGAGTGTGCATTTCTTAGTCCGTGCTTATACCTGTGTGTGCGAGAGAGAGAGACAGAGAGAGAGAGAGAGAGAGAGAGAGAGAGAGAGAGAGAGAGAGAGAGAGAGTGTGTGTGTAAGCCCCTACCTGGTTGTACCTATTACCTCCTCTGGGCAGATTAGCAGCACGGAAACCTGTTTATGTTCGTTGGATGTCAAAGGTTGCCAGGCAGCAGGGTCTGAGCGTGACACACTGCAGCTGCTTAAAGCCCTGCTCTCTGAACGATACACACAAACACTCACACAAACCCATACACACACACATAGTTGAAACATACACACACACACACTCACACAAACCCATACACACACAGTTTAAACACACACACACACGAGCTGCAGCTGCCGGTTCAGGCCCCAAGGCCAGGCTGCTGACGTTGATATGCTGGCTGTTCTGTAGTCTTTAGTGCAGGTACCGCAGAGGACAAGCTGTCTGTCTGTATTACTAGATAGCTAATGACAACACATGACAACGCATGACAACACATTGGAAAGAAGGCTGACATGATTGTGGCACCAAACTTCAGAAAGAGTTAGGGTTAGGGTTAAGCCCTAATGCAAACTTCAGAAAGAGTTAGGGTTGGGGTTAAGCCACAACACAAACTTCAGAGAGAGTTAGGGTTAAGCTCTAACACAAACTTCAGAGAGAGTCAGGGTTAGGGTTAAGCTCTAACACAAACTTCAGAGAGAGTTAGGGTTAGGGTTAAACTCAAACACAAACTTCAGAGAGAGTTAGGGTTAAGCTCTAACCCAAACTTCAGAGAGAGTAGGGTTAAACTCTAACCCAAACTTCAGAAAGAGTTAGGGTTGGGGTTAAGCCCTAACACTAACTTCAGAAAGAGTTAGGGTTGGGGTTAAGCCCTAACACTAACTTCAGAAAGAGTTAGGGTTGGGGTTAAGCTCTAACACAAACTTCAGAAAGAGTTAGGGTTAGGGTTAAGCCCTAACACAAACTTCAGAGAGAGTTAGGGTTAGGGTTAAGGTATGTGTGTTCTGTTGGATTTGACATTGATTGATTGTTAAAGTCAACAGACGGATCAGAGTGAGACTGAGGGGGATGACACAGGCAGCACGTTTCCATGGTAGTTTGGAATTATACACGTTTCCATGGTAGTTTGGAATTATACACGTTTCCATGGTAGTTTGGAATTATACACGTTTCCATGGTAGTTTGGAATTATACACGTTTCCATGGTAGTTTGGAATTATACACGTTTCCATGGTAGTTTGGAATTATACACGTTTCCATGGTAGTTTGGAATTATACACGTTTCCATGGTAGTTTGGAATTATACACGTTTCCATGGTAGTTTGGAATTATACACATGTTTCCATGGTAGTTTGGAATTATACACATGTTTCCATGGTAGTTTGGAATTATACACGTTTCCATGGTAGTTTGGAATTATACACGTTTCCATGGTAGTTTGGAATTATACACGTTTCCATGGTAATTTGGATATTCTGTGGTTGAGAGCAACACGCATTAGACCACATGTGTTATCATAGATCTGTACGTTATAGAGCATTAGACCACATATGTTATTATAGATCTGTAAGTTATAGAGCATTAGACCACATGTGTTATTACAGATCTGTACGTTATAGAGCATTAGACCACATGTGTTATTATAGATCTGTACGTTATAGAGCATTAGACCACATGTGTTATTATAGATCTGTACGTTACAGAGCATTAGACCACATGTGTTATTATAGATCTGTACGTTATAGAGCATTAGACCACATGTGTTATTATAGATCTGTACGTTAGAGCATTAGACCACATGTGTTATTATAGATCTGTACGTTATAGAGCATTAGACCACATGTGTTATTATAGATCTGTAAGTTATAGAGCATTAGACCACATGTGTTATTACAGATCTGTACGTTATAGAGCATTAGACCACATGTGTTATCATAGATCTGTACGTTATAGAGCATTAGACCACATGTGTTATTATAGATCTGTAAGTTATAGAGCATTAGACCACATGTGTTATTATAGATCTGTACGTTACAGAGCATTAGACCACATGTGTTATTATAGATCTGTACGTTATAGAGCATTAGACCACATGTGTTATTATAGATCTGTACGTTACAGAGCATTGTGTTATTATAGATCTGTACGTTACAGAGCATTAGACCACATGTGTTATTATAGATCTGTACGTTATAGAGCCATAGACCACATGTGTTATTATAGATCTGTACGTTATAGAGCCATAGACCACATGTGTTATAGATCTGTACGTTATAGAGCATTAGACCACATGTGTTATAGATCTGTACGTTATAGAGCATTAGACCACATGTGTTATTATAGATCTGTACGTTATAGAGCATTAGACCACATGTGTTATAGATCTGTACGTTAGAGCATTAGACCACATGTGTTATTATAGATCTGTACGTTAGAGCATTAGAGTGTTATTATAGATCATTAGACCACATGTGTTATTACAGATCTGTACGTTATAGAGCATTAGACCACATGTGTTATTATAGATCTGTACGTTATAGAGCATTAGACCACATGTGTTATTATAGATCTGTACGTTATAGAGCATTAGACCACATGTGTTATTATAGATCTGTACGTTATAGAGCATTAGACCACATGTGTTATTATAGATCTGAGCATTAGACCACATGTGTTATTATAGATCTGTACGTTACAGAGCATTAGACCACATGTGTTATTATAGATCTGTACGTTAGAGCATTAGACCACATGTGTTATTATAGATCTGTACGTTATAGAGCATTAGACCACATATGTTATTATAGATCTGTACGTTAGAGCATTAGATCACGTGCTATTGTTTATCTATGCAGATAACATGTACCACACGCTTTTTCATACTGCTCACACAGAGACTAAAGCTGGCATGTGGTTTTTGTTTCCAGTGACTCTATCTCTCCAAAATATAAGAGGTGACCTTTAACCTATCACCCCCTCCGACCCCAGCCACACCTCTGACGACCCCGTGTGACCTCACGTGACAGATGTGTTCATGGTTTGTGGTCCTGGGCTCAGTGTGACACTGCTCAGCACACGTCCTTACAGACAGAGAGACAAATCTACACCACAGTACTAACATATAGTTTCTATTCGATATGCACCACAGTACAGTACTAACATATAGTTTCTATTCGATATGCACCACAGTACAGTACTAACATATAGATTCTATTCTATATACACCACAGTACAGTACTAACATATAGATTCTATTCTACATACACCACAGTACAGTACTAACATATAGATTATATTCTATATACACACCACAGTACAGTACTAACATATAGATTATATTCTATATACACCACAGTACAGTACTAACATATAGATTCTATTCTACATACACCACAGTACAGTACTAACATATAGATTCTATTCTACATACACCACAGTACAGTACTAACATATAGATTCTATTCTACATACACCACAGTACAGTACTAACATATAGATTCTATTCTACATACACCACAGTACAGTACTAACATATAGATTCTGTTCTATATACACCATCATACATTATTAATAATAACATTTGAAGTATATTATATTATATCTACGCCATAGTATACTTATATATATATATATATATATATATATATACACACACACACACATACTGAATGTATTAGTTCTCAGTTAGAGTTTTTCTTGACACAGTAGTAACTCCTAATATAAAGCCTAGAATAGGGTTAGGGCTACATCTTATATATGTATTTCCCCATCGTGAGGTTAGACACGATTACATTCTGGTTTTCTTAAGAAGCGTGAGTGAGCTTTGGTACTGAAGTAGTAAGCTGACCAATGTACCTGTTCTACAATGAATGCAGTGTTTTCAGTCAGAACGCAGATATTAAAGCTGGTTCGACATGTAGGTGAACGCTAGCATGAGCCCATTGGAAACTAATGTAAAGAATGTTTGAGCCTGTTCGATGCTAGAGTGAAGCTTGCATTGCCAGTGTGTCTTTTCAAGTGTCAAGTGTCTTTTAAGATGCATAGGTTCTTGGATTTTAATCGTCAAGAGATTAAGTGATTTGAGCATATTGGAAAATGCTTAACCTGTGTGGGTCCCTGGACTGTTTCAGTCTATTTTGCATTAAAAAGATCGGACACATTACATTGTGTGAGGTACTTACTTTATCCTCATATTTTTAAGTAATATCAAATTTATCAGGCTTGAGTTTTCCATGTTATGATCTGAGAATATCTTTATACTAAATGCAGTACCTCTAGGGTTTCTGGACAATGTTTGTTTTGTGTGGTTGATTGATTTCCAATGATAAATACATTTGCATAAAGCAAGCATATTTTGTCCTCTCCCATGTTGATAACAGTATCAAAAACATGAGATTTCCTATTTATGGTCAATTTTGAACTATGGACACCCATGCGATTAATCGCGATTCAATTTTTTATTGTTTGACAGCCCTAAAATATATACATAAAGAATGTATTAGTTCCCAGTAACACAGTAGTAATGTCTAATATAAAGCCTAAGACAGGGAGGGGTCACACTGCTGAGGAGAACCGGACCGTGACCTTTCCCTGGGAGTGATGTAACCATGGTAACAGAGAGTTGATGTGTAGCCGAGCAGGAAAACACGAGACGGAGTTACGAGGGAGTCGGGGTGGAGTGGGTTGCTCAACTATCAGGGGTGTGTTTAAAAAGGCTCCATCCAAATCTAAATCAAGTCTGGTTACTCATCAGAAACTGATGTTTCACACAGCTAAGCCCAACCACATGGTATCAAACCCTCCCAGTTCATGAGTGATACAAGAACAGGAACACAGGTTAGGCCAGGGTTAGGAATGGAACACAGGCTAGGCTAGGGTTAGGAATGGAACACAGGCTAGGCTAGGGTTAGGAATGGGACACAGGTTAGGTACTGGCTATGAACTGGAGCACAGGTTAGGTACTGGCAATGGACTGGAACACAGGTTAGGTACTGGCTATGGACTGGAACACAGGTTAGGTATTGGCTATGGACTGGAACACAGGTTAGGTACTGGCTATGGACTGGAACACAGGTTAGGTACTGGCTATGGACTGGAACACAGGTTAGGTACTGGCTATGGACTGGAACAGGTTAGGTACTGGCTACGGACTGGAGCACAGGTGAGGTACTGGCTATGGAATGGAACACAGGTTAGGTACTGGCTATGGACTGGAACAGAAAAAGCAAATGCAACTCAAGCTTAAAAAAAATAAAGAAAAATAAAACTCTAAAAACTGATTTTCTTGTTTAGAAGGGTGCAATCGTCTGAAGGCACATGGGAAGAGAAATGAACGAGGCCCTACGGTGTTGATGCTCTGCTCTAAGCCACTGGAGGACAGACTCAAAGCAGAGAGAGCAGACCTGTGGACAGCTAATAGTGGTGCCAGCACAGAGTCACGAGATGCACACCACACATAACATCAGTGTGGGGCAGATGTAGTGCCAGCACAGAGGCACGAGATGCACACCACACATAACATCAGTGTGGGGCAGATGTAGTGCCAGCACAGAGGCACAAGATGCACACCACACATAACATCAGTGTGGGGCAGATGTAGTGCCAGCACAGAGTCACGAGATGCACACCACACATAACATCAGTGTGGGGTGCAAAGGTGACACATTTGGTAAAGTTTTTATAAATTCATGTATTTAATGCTAACTTTTTGTCACTGTGATGATAGTATTATCATAAGAGCGGATGCACAAGATTTAAATACAGTGCTCACTAGGACTGCTAATTCACTACGTAGAAGTACCAATTTAAATATCACCATGTATAAATCACCATTGATTTACTGTTTCCTAGTATACACAGAATCAGAAATTGGATGTTGACTAGAAACTGTTGAGCTGTCTTTAATATATTACAGTTGAGTTAAATCCAAACTCAACCTATAACGTTCACAAAGATTAATGCAGCAGCTTTGGATTTCCTTCCAATTAATAACGTTGTATAAGCTACCATAAATCCTAACCATGAATCCTAACAGGAGCTATAATTACAAACCGGCAACTGAGAGGGGCGGTATCAGTGGTGCCCCGCTAAAGGACTGTACCTGTTAAAGGACTTTATCTGTGCTGTCCGTTAAAATCAGTCAGGTTAAAGGGCTCTTTACCCTAACCCTAACCTGTTAGCTTCAGTCAGCTTAAAGGGCGCTTAACCCTAACCCTAAACTGTTAGCTTCAGTCAGGTTAAAGGGTGCTCAACCCTAACCTTAACCTGTAAGCTTTAGTCAGGTTAAAGGGTGCTTAACCCTAACCCTAACCTGTTAGCTTTAGTCAGGTTAAAGGGCGCCTAACCCTAACCCTAAACTGTTAACTTCAGTCAGGTTAAAGGGCGCTTAACCCTAACCTTAACCTGTTAGCTTTAGTCAGGTTAAAGGGTGCTTAACCCTAACCCTAAACTGTTAGCTTCAGTCAGGTTAAAGGGCGCTTAACCCTAACCCTAAACTGTTAGCTTCAGTTAGGTTAAAGGGTGCTTAACCCTAACCCTAAACTGTTAGCTTCAGTCAGGTTAAAGGGTGCCTAACCTTAACCTGTTAGCTTCAGTCTGGTTTAAATCTCCCTGTGGAAGACTTCTCATGGGTCTTTCTACCACTGGGCTAGACTGAGCTAGTATCTATTCAGCCCCTTAAAGGCTGGGGCTAGACTGAGCTAGTACCTATTCAGCCCCTTAAAGGCTGGGGCTAGATCTGAAACCAGTGTGTCAGTACTACAATGTGAAAGAAAATGGGCTGCCTGCACCGTGTTTAGACTGGTCATCATTAAATCACAACTTGTTTTGACCTAGTTAAATCACTAACATAGCTAGCCTGATTTTGTCCTTAAACCACTAACATAATTTGTCTAGTATTGTCCTACATTAACCACTAAAATAATTTGTCCCAGTGAAATCACAGACTGAATTAGTGATCCTAGTCTAATTCCCAGTGAAATTACTGACTGAATTAGTGATCCTAGCCTAATTCCCAGTGAAATCACTGACTGAATTAGTGATCCTAGTCTAATTCCCAGTTAAATCACAAAACATGCTCCATTCTCCTACTAGTGCCCTGACCAGTCATTTCCAATTCACCTGGAGTCGGTCTGTGTGTCTTATGTGTGTGAGCAAGTCTGTCGCAATATTATGGAAGCCCATAAGGGACTTTATTCAAATGAAAATGTAAACTTGAAAATGCGAATGCAATTCAACAATAGCATTATCACTTTCCACATTTGTATGTGTTATTTGAGACAAAATGTAAATGAAAATGCAATAATACCATTTGCATTTGCATTTTCAAATGCTTCAATGGGCATTCTGTGTCAATATTAAAATTCAAATGCAAAAGCTGTTTGACATTACATTTTCAAAGTCCTACCCCGCCATACTGCGGACAATATTCAAATGTTAATTCAAACTTGAAAATTAAAATGCAATATCAAAAATGTATCCTCATTTTCTATTTGTGCAAGCATTTTTTATGTCACAATTAAAATTAAAATGCAGTTGTCAAACAATTTGAAAATGAAAAGGAAATCGCATTTGCCAAATTGCTTTTTCAAAGACTTCATCTTCAGTACCACGCTGTGCAGTGGACAATATTCAAATGCAATACGCAATCAGCGCTAGGAGTCTATTGCATTTGCATTTTCAAGTCACCACGCTCTCTTTGGGACAGAACATGAAAATTCAAATGCAATCTGTCAGTCCTCTCATCAAGGCGGGTCTTTAGTTAGGATGTCACTTCCTCGTTTAGTGACTTGCTTCGTTCATTAACCTTTTACCAACTCGTTGTTGGAGCTGCTATTTCGAAAGTCCTTAGTCATATTGTTGTGCTGCAAGTTCTATGTTTTTGCATTTATTAAAATAAGTATATTTATTAAAATCTCTCTAATTATTCACAATGACAGTGTAAAAGAGAAGCAGGATAGCCATATAGCTGAACGCTTGCTGTGGGCTAATAGATTGGGCATAACTGCATTATTTTCAACTTTCACGTGCATGTTTACACAATATTAATTATCAGAATCACACTGAATAGATAAACTTATAGCACAATATGGGATATGGGTGATAATATGAAGGCAGGATTGTACCACTTTAGATTGGACAAAGCTATTTAATTAGAAGGTGCATTATAAACGCTGCAAATTTGTTCTGGAAAAGGTTGTAATGTTTTCATAAACGTTCACACCTCTAGTTTTAATAATGTTGTATTATAAATATGTCGCCATAGGTAGTGTTGAGCTTGTTTTGGGCAATTTTATTAAGGTGAGGTTGCTCATTTGTCTTTCAAGAGTTAGCCACATTGAGTGTTCATCTCTGCGGCAATGGCATAGGCTTGGCTGGTGCGGGAGACACGTCCACGTCGGTGCCAGAAATGGAGTAGACCTACTCTGCAATACATACTTTCTTTGTTCTGTCGCGAACCTCTGTTAATGGCAAAATTAGGTTGCCGTCAAATAGCCAAAGTGGTTATCTCCTGGTGCACTGGACGCACCGCTAGCTACAGCTAGCACTATACTAAGTGATCGAAGGAGGAAGTGAGGTCCAAACTAAAGACCCGCCTTGATGAGAGGACTGACAGATTGCATTTGAATTTTCATGTTCTGTCCCAGAGAGAGCGTGGTGACTTGAAAATGCAAATGCAATAGACACCTACCGCTGATTTGTGTATTGCATTTGAATATTGTCCACTGCACAGCGTAGTACTGAAGATGAAGTCTTTGAAAATGAAATGGCAAATGCGATTTCCATTTCATTTTCAAATAGTTTGACAACTGCATTTTAATTTTAATTGTGACATAAATAATGCTTGCACAAATGGAAAATGAGGATACATTTTTGATATTGCATTTTGATTTTCAAGTTTGAATTAACATTTGAATATTGTCCTCAGTATGGCGGGGTAGGACTTTGAAAATGTAATGTCAAACAGCTTTTGCATTTGAATTTTAATATTGACACAGAATGCCCATTGGAGCCTTTGAAAATGCAAATGCAAATGGGATGATTGCATTTTCACTTACATTTTGTCTCAAATAACACATTCGAATGTGGAAAGTGATAATGCTATTGTGGAATTGCATTTGCATTTTCAAGTTTACATTTTCATTTGAATAAAGTCCCTTATGGGCTTCCATACAATATGTTGGGTGAGCAAGTCCGGCACAAATTGACTGCCGTGGGATCACTCAGACTGAGTGTTGTGTTTGATGGCTGTCGGTCCATTCGTTGTTCGTTCTGTGTAATTAATTGGCGATCAATTTGTGTAAAGCGCTTTGAGTCTCAAGAAAAGCGCTAAAAACTAAATGAAATGAATTATTATTATTATTATTATTATTATTATTATTATTATTATTATTATTAAATCACTGACTGAATTAGTGATCCCAGTCTAATTCCTAGGTAAGTCCCTGAACAGTCTAGTTAGCGTATCCCCACTGGTGGTATTGTTCCTGCATCAAGGTGTCACCTTTCTCCTTCTGTGGTGTTTATATCTGCGTCAGGGTGTCACCTTGTATGGTGTTTATATCAGCAGGAGCGTGTACCCTCTCTTGTTCTCTGGTGTTATATCTGCGTCAATGAGTCCCTTGTCTTCTTCTCTGGTGTTCCTATCTGTACCAGTGTGTCCCCTGTCTTCTTCTGTGGTAGTCATTCTGTATCAGTGTCTGGCCTGCTGTCGCCTGAAGAAGCTGATAACCACCATGGGAACGTGACCTCTAACCCCCACACACACACCCACACACACACACACACACACACACACACACACACCACACACACACACACACACACTCACACACACACACACACACACACACACACACACACACACACACACACACACACACACACACACCCACACACACACACAGACTAACGTGACCTCTAACCCACACACTCACACCCACACACACACACAGACTAACGTGGTGTGTGACACACACACAAATACATTGTGTTCCACACACACCCACACACACACACACACATAAACATCATCTACCACACACACTAACACGTTATGTTTCAAACTCACACACACATTCTATCACACACACTCACAAACACAATCTGACACACACACCATGTTCCACACACACGTCAGTCAGTATGTCTGGTACTCTTAGCGAGACAGTAGATAGCAGTGGCCACGCTGTCTGCCACACACACACACACACACACACACATCAGAGAGCCTGCAGTGGGTAGCACTGATAGAGGGTTGATAGGAGAGGAAACAAACACTTTTTATAGCAGGCGGGATGTTTCCTATCCCATTACCATGTATGGGTTTGACCTCTCTTTACCCACCCAGGACCATGTATGGGTTTGACCTCTCTTTACCCACCCAGGACCATGTATGGGTTTGACCTCTCTTTACCCACCCAGGACCATGTATGGGTTTGACCTCTCTTTACCCACCCAGGACCATGTATGGGTTTGACCTCTCTTTACCCACCCAGGACCATGTATGGGTTTGACCTCTCTTTACCCACCCAGGACCATGTATGGGTTTGACCTCTCTTTACCCACCCAGGACCATGTATGGGTTTGACCTCTCTTTACCCACCCAGGACCATGTATGGGTTTGACCTCTCTTTACCCACCCAGGTCCATGTATGGGTTTGACCTCTCTTTACCCACCCAGGACCATGTATAGGACCTCTCTTTACCCACCCAGGACCATGTATGGGTTTGACCTCTCTTTACCCACCCAGGACCATGTATGGGTTTGACCTCTCTTTACCCACCCAGGACCATGTATGGGTTTGACCTCTCTTTACCCACCCAGGACCATGTATAGGTTTGACCTCTCTTTACCCACCCAGGACCATGTATGGGTTTGACCTCTCTTTACCCACCCAGGACAATATATAGGTTTATTTACCCACCCAGGACCATGTATGGGTTTATTACCCACCCAGCATAGTGTGTTCTAGGGTGTATCTCAATAGTGCAGTGAAGGAGACAGCATGGTGTGTTCTAGGGTGTATCTCAATAGTGCAGTGAAGGAGACAGCATGGTGTGTTCTAGGGTGTATCTCAATAGTGCAGTGAAGGAGACAGCATGGTGTGTTCTAGGGTGTATCTCAATAGTGCAGTGAAGGAGACAGCATGGTGTGTTCTAGGGTGTATCTCAATAGTGCAGTGAAGGAGACAGCATGGTGTGTTCTAGGGTGTATCTCAATAGGTCTGAAACCACTCTAAGTAATGCCTATAGTATGAGCAGGTGATATGAAATAAGCTTATATGGTGAACCCTATATGACTAGGCTATATTGGAGATATGAAATGTGAAATCCCCAGAAGGTGCCAGCCTTGCCAGGGTAAGCAGACACACTCCCACATCCCACTTGGTGACATTCTGAAGTGCGGTGGCGTTGGAAGAGCAGTATGATGAAACCATGGCGTTCCAAAGTGGCTGCCGTTATTATGCCATTAGCTTTGTAGAAGAAGAAGATGGTCTTCTAAATCCTTTGCTTGTCTAAATCAGTGTCCTCATTTCACCCCCTGTGTGTGTGCGCACTGTGTGTCTGTGTTTCTGTGTGTGTGCGCACTGTGTGTGTGTGTGTGTGTGTGTGTGTGTGAGCGAATCCAGCTGTTTCTGCCATAGTACCTCCATCTGTTTCACAGCTCTCCTTCAGCCCTTAGCCCCTCCCACCATTCAGTAAGTTGTCCAATCAGGACTCTGGGTTTTGTTGATTCATCAACTGTATCTTGGTACCAGCTGTATGACCTTAGATGCTGCTCAGTTATCCTAACACAATATATGTGTGTGATCATTTGTCTTTTAATATGTGTGGGTGTGATCATGTGTGACTATGTGTTTAAATGTGTGTGTGTGTGTGTGTGTGTGTGCGTGAGATTATGAGTGTTTTAGTATGTGTGATTGGTTATGTGTGTTTTAATGTGTGTGTGTGCGTGCGTGGGATTATGTGTTTTAAAATGTGTGATTGGTTATGTGTGTTTTAATGTGTGTGTGTGTGTGTGTCAGTGTGTGGTTGGTTATGTGTGTGTTTGTGTATGTGCCTGAAACAATGGAGCATCTCAAAGAAACCCACCCTCCTCCCCCTCTCTCCCCTTCCCAGTCGTTCCTCCCTTCCCAGTGCCTCCCCCTCCCCCATCTCAAGCTCTCCTCCCCCTTTTCCCCCTCCTTTCCCTTCCCAGTGCCTCCCCTCCCCCATCTCAAGCTCTCCTCCCCCTCTACCCCCTCCTTTCCCTTGCCAGTGCCTCCCCTCCCCCATCTCTCGCTCTCCTCCTCTTCCTCCCTCTCTCCTCCTCTTCCTCCCTCTCTCCGTCTCTCCGTCGCGCGCTGGTTTTCTGGTTGCTATGGTCTGTAAACTGAAGGCCAGATGCTCCAGACAGCAGTGGGAACTAGAGGAGAGGTGTGCGTGCCAGATAGACAGAGAGAAGAAGAGAGAGCAAAACGAAAATAGATAGAACTATAATAATAATATCAGAACGAGGGAGAAAACATCCACAGACAGAATGAGCGACTGAACAAACAGAACAGATTTATGCAGAGACAGCGTGAGGAGGAAAGAGAAAGAGAGAGATAGGGAGAGAAAGAGAGAGAGGGAGCGAAAGAGAGAGAAAAACAGCGTGTCCGTGCATAAATTCTTAGACGTAACTCTAGTTCGATTGTGACAGAGTTTAATCAACAATACCAATCAGATGTAATTTTAAGCATGTTATGGTTTACTTATGAAAATAGCTGGAAAACAGATTTCCTGGCTTGTGTAGATCAAAGGCTGATTTCACAACATTGTTCCTGTTAAGCAACGGGCTCTGTTGGCTCTGATGGTAAGACAGGACAACACAAACTGACTCAGTTAAACAGGACAACACAAACTGACTCAGACAGGACAACACAAACTGACTCAGACAGACAGGAGAACAGAAACTGACTCAGTTAAACAGGACAACACAAACTGACTCAATCAGACAGGACAACAGAAACTGACTCAGTTAAACAGGACAACACAAACTGACTCAGTTAAACAGGACAACACAAACTGACTCAGTCAGACAGGACAACACAAACTGACTCAGTCAGACAGGACAACAGAAACTGACTCAGTTAAACAGGACAACACAAACTGACTCAGTCAGACAGGACAACACAAACTGACTCAGTTAAACAGGTCAACACAAACTGACTCAGTCAGACAGGACAACAGAAACTGACTCAGTTAAACAGGTCAACACAAACTGACTCAGTCAGACAGGACAACAGAAACTGACTCAGTCAAACAGGTCAACACAAACTGACTCAATTAAACAAGGCAACACAAACTGACTCAGTTAAACAGGGCAACACAAACTGACTCAGTTAAACAGGTCAACACAAACTGACTCAGTCAGACAGGACAACACAAACTGACTCAGTTAAACAGGTCAACACAAACCGACTCAGTTAAACAGGACAACACAAACTGACTCAGTTAAACAGGACAACACATACTGACTCAGTCAGACAGGACATCACAAACTGACTCAGTTAAACAGGTCAACACAAACTGACTCAGTTAAACAGGTCAACACAAACTGACTCAGTCAGACAGGACAACACAAACTGACTCAGTTAAACAGGACAACACAAACTGACTCAGACAGACACACACACACATACTCACACACACACTCTCACACACACTCACACACACACACTCACACATACTCTCTCTCACACACTCTCACGCACACTCTCACGCACACTCTCACACACACTGTCACACACACTCACACACTCTCACACACACACACTCTCACGCACTGGTCAGGGTCCTCAGCTAGCCTTTGTTGATTCTCTGTCACATCATGAGTCACTCTGAGGGACAACACCCAGGCACAGACACACGCAACATAGACCTTTGTGTGCGTGTGTGTGTGTGTGTGTGTGTACACACAGGGCTAGCCTAGAGAACGCCCCTCAATCGTTGTTTTCTTGTCATCCACTCAGCTGTGGAGAGTTTGTAATTGTGTTTGAGAGTGTGTGTGTATGTGTGTGTGTGGAGTGTGTTATGGAGAGAAAGTGGATGTTAATGTGTCTAATATCCTCTCAGCTGCCAAGGGTCTGTTACTGTGTGTGTGTGTGTGTGTTTGTGAGAGAGAGAGTACAGGGTGCACGCGTATGCGCGTGTGTGTGTGTGCATGTGCGCATATGTGTGTGTGTGTCTGTAATATCTCACAGCTGAAGAGGATGTTCATCACCAGCTGGGGATTCCCCCCTCTCCTCCTCGAACACCCTGTACTCTCACACACACACACACACACATGCGTGCACGCACCCTGTACACACACACACACACACACACACACACACCCCTGAACACACACACGCACCCTGTACACACACACACACACACACACACACACACACACACACACACACACACCCTGAACATGGTGTTCCCTCTTGTCCTCCAGTAGACCTCTGGCTATGGTGGTACACAGAGAAAGAACGCTCCTGACTCATCCTCAGATCCTTCTCTATTTAACGGAGCAGTTCACTGCTTATTAACCGTTTGTGTTCTGGAGAGGTTCTGGCGCGTCCAGAGAGCTTTTACATTCATTTGAAATTTTTTTCTTTTTTTCTGTTAGCTTGAATGCTAACCGTTTCACTGGAAACCTATGAGGGATAGCCTAGTGTGTTGAGTTAGAAGTCATTTGTGCTAAGTCATATAATGTGTATGTGTGTGTGTGTGAGAGAGTGCGTGTGTGTCAAGGCTCTACTGTGGCCTGTCCCCAGACACAGCATATCAAAGGTCTGTGAGTGATGATGAGTTTAACCCGGACGTTTTCACAAAGTAAGTAGGAGACCTAACAGACACACACCACACACACTAACATACACACACACCACACACACAAACACACACTAACACACACACTACACACTCTAACATACACACACACCACACACAATAACGAACACGCACTAACATACACACCACACACTAACATACACACACACCACACACACTAACATACACACACACACCACGCACACTACACACACTATCATACACACACACACACACACACACACACTACACACACTAACAAACACACACACTACACACACACACTAACAAACACACACACTACACACACTAACATACACACCACACACTAACATACACACACAGCCCACTAACTTACACACACACCACACACACAATAACACACATCACACACACACTAACATACAAACACACTACACACACTCCTCACACAGAAATCTACATGACGCTGGCAGGAATTCCCTTTTAAATAATGACTCAGCATCTGGTCGCTATGATCTCCGTTTGCTTTTAATAATGACTCAGCATCTAATAGATATGATCTCCATTTGCTTTTAATAATGACTCAGCATCTAATAGATATGATCTCCATTTGCTTTTAATAATGACTCAGCATCTAATAGATATGATCTCCATTTGCTTTTAGGAATAGTTATCCATATTTCAAATAAATATGAATGTCATTGTTCGTGACAAGCCCATAGGTCTGATCTTTAACATCAGACATCAGACTGATACATGTTCTTATCAAAACTTCATCCTCGTTAGATTAACACTCACTACGCACATCCTGAATGAAACGTCCCCTACAGTGACTGACATCAGCAGGCTCTGTATTTACTGAAGGAAGTAGCTTAACACACTCCTCTTTTGGGAAGACATGCTGGAAGTGAAGTGTTTGTTTTGGCTCTGACCCATAAGGCTGACCACAGCACCATTTACCGTAGATAGAGTCTCATCCTCCTCTGGGGAAAGCCTGTGGCTGCAGCATGTGTTTCCACAGAGCAGACGGGAGACTGGAGACTGCACTGCGTCTGTGCCGCGTCATCCTGTCCAACGTGGCCGCTGCTAAGTCATCCTGTCCAACATGGCCGCTGCTAAGTCATCCTGTCCAACATGTCCGCTGCTAAGTCATCCTGTCCAACATGGCCGCTGCTAAGTCATCCTGTCCAACATGGCCGCTGCTAAGTCATCCTGTCCAACATGGCCGCTGCTAAGTCATCCTGTCCAACATGGCCGCTGTTAGTGTTGGTCGGAGAGAGAAACAGAGTCCCATCTTTCTCCCAAAGAACAGAGGAAGAAAGGAAAGGGAAGCTAAAACGGTTTTGTCCTTGGTTAGAAAAACCTTATCCCGTCAAGTAATCATCATTTGGTCAAAGGCCATTCCCATTGAGATAACAACTGTTGTTGAAGGCTATTTTCCCTTTGAGAGGATGCAGCCTTAGGCTTAGCAGCTGGTACACACACACACACACACACACACACACACACACACACATACACACCTGTAACATCTGGCTGCTTGCTGACTTCCTGGGCCTGCTGCTACCTTGACAACCTCCGGCACTTCCCCACCTCTTGAGAACATCCTGTCCAGACAGGACACATCCCACAAGCCTAGGACACACATCTAAAGCCCCACTCAGGTATTTTGAAACGCATCTAAAGCCCCACTCAGGTGTTTTAAAACAAATTTAAAGCCCCATTCAGGTATTTGGAAACACATCTAAAGCCCCACTCATGTATTTATTTTAAAAAACTTCCAAGCCCCACTCAGGTATTTTAAAATGCATTTAAAGTCATTCAAAGTGTTACGACTGTAGTTTGAGCATGCAGCTTTCTGCTACACATAAACATTATGACTGTAGTTTAAACATGCAGCTTTCTGCTACACATAAACATTATGACTGTAGTTTAAACATGCAGCTTCCTGCTACACATAAACATTATGACTGTAGTTTAAACATGCAGCTTCCTGTTACACATAAACATTATGACTGTAGTTTAAACATGCAGCTTCCTGTTACACATAAACATTATGACTGTAGTTTAAACATGCAGCTTCCTGTTACACATAAACATTATGACTGTAGTTTAAACATGCAGCTTCCTGCTACACATAAACATTATGACTGTAGTTTAAACATGCAGCTTCCTGTTACACATAAACATTATGACTGTAGTTTAAACATGCAGCTTCCTGCTACACATAAACATTATGACTGTAGTTTAAACATGCAGCTTCCTGTTACACATAAACATTATGACTGTAGTTTAAACATGCAGCTTTCTGTTACACATAAACATTATGACTGTAGTTTAAACATGCAGCTTCCTGTTACACATAAACATTATGACTGTAGTTTGAGCATGCAGCTTCCTGTTACACATAAACATTATGACTGTAGTTTAAACATGCAGCTTCCTGTTACACATAAACATTATGACTGTAGTTTAAACATGCAGCTTCCTGTTACACATAAACATTATGACTGTAGTTTAAACATGCAGGTTTGCAACACACTAGAAACCCTGGTGATGTCATCCTGTCTGTCCTTTATTAAGCCACCAAATAAGTGTTTGTTTTAGGATAGCCGTCCCAGTTTTCCTGATCCGTGAAACTCCACCACTGCAGGTCTTTATCCTAACCTGGAGATCTGCCGGAGACGGAACGGCTGCCTCAGAACCATCCCTCAGAGAGTCAGCATCACTTTCACCATCCCTCAGAGAAAAACAGCAGAGTTCTCCTTTACTCAACCTCTTAACATCAAGTCATCACACCTCTCACACGGGAGGAGAGAGAACGAGGAAGTCAGAGAAAGAGAGAGAATGAGAAACTCAGTGAGAGAAAGAGATTAAAATAAAGAGAAAAAGAGAGGATAAGAGAAAGACAACAGGAAAGTAAACGGCTCAATAAGGGGCCAGAGGAAAGAGTCTTCTCTTTCTCCCAGAGAACAGAGAAGAAAGGAGAGAGAGAGAACAGAGTGCTCTTCCTGTCTTCCTTCTCCGCTGGGTGTGATGTCATGGTAACCACACACCCTGAGAGCACTGGGTGATGACTCAGTGTTCTGAAGGCTTTGATGACTCTGGGATAGAGGCTTACAGCCGGCTGACTCTTTCACTCTCCAACACTTACAACATATACTAACACTTACACTATATACTAACACTTACACCATATACTAACACTTACACTATATACTAACACTTACACTATATACTAACACTTACACCATATACTAACACTTACACCATATACTAACACTTACACTATATACTAACACTTACACTATATACTAACACTTACACCATATACTAACACTTACACTCCCACATACCACTAACACTTTATACATCATACTACCTAACACTGCCACTGTTTACTGTACACACATTCATACAGCTATAATGTACACATGTTCATACAGTCATAATGTAAACAAATTCATACAGTCATAATGTACACACATTCATACAGTCATACTGTGCACACATTCATACAGTTATAATGCGCACACATTCATACAGTCATAATGCTCACACATTCATACAGTCGTAATGTACACACATTCATACAGTCATAATGTACACACATTCATACAGTCATAATGTACACACATTCATACAGTCATAATGTAAACAAATTCATACAGTCATAATGTAAACAAATTCATACAGTCATAATGCACACACATTCATACAGTCATAATGCACACACATTCATACAGTCATACTGTGCACACATTCATACAGTTATAATGCGCACACATTCATACAGTCATAATGTACACACATTCATACACACATTCATACAGTCATAATGTACACACATTCATACAGTCATAATGTACACACATTCATACAGTCATAATGCACACACATTCATACAGTCATAATGTACACACATTCATACAGTCATAATGCGCACACATTCATGCAGTCATAATGCACACACATTCATACAGTCATAATGCTCACACATTCATACAGTCATAATGTACACACATTCATACAGTTATAATGCGCACACATTCATACAGTCATAATGCACACACATTCATACAGTCATAATGCTCACACATTCATACAGTCATAATGTACACACATTCATACAGTCATAATGCACACACATTCATACAGTCATAATGCTCACACATTCATACAGTCATAATGTACACACATTCATACAGTCATAATGCACACACATTCATACAGTCATAATGCTCACACATTCATACAGTCATAATGCACACACATTCATACAGTCATAATGTACACACATTCATACAGTCATAATGCACACACATTCATACAGTCATAATACACACACATTCATACAGTCATAATTACACATTCATACAGTCATAATGCTCACACATTCATACAGTCATAATTACACATTCATACAGTCATAATTACACATTCATACAGTCATAATGCTCACACATTCATACAGTCATAATGCACACACATTCATACAGTCATAATGCTCACACATTCATACAGTCATAATGCACACACATTCATACAGTCATAATGTGCACACATTCATACAGTCATAATGCACACACATTCATACAGTCATAATGCACACACATTCATACAGTCATAATGCTCACACATTCATACAGTCATAATGCTCACACATTCATACAGTCATAATTACACATTCATACAGTCATAATTACACATTCTTACAGTCATAATTACACATTCATACAGTCATAATTACACATTCATACAGTCATAATTACACACATTCATACAGTCATAATTACACATTCATACAGTCATAATGCACACACATTCATACAGTCATAATTACACACATTCATACAGTCATAATTACACATTCATACAGTCATAATTACACATTCATACAGTCATAATGCTCACACATTCATACAGTCATAATGCACACACATTCATACAGTCATAATGCTCTCACATTCATACAGTCATAATGTACACACATTCATACAGTCATAATTACACATTCATCTGAGGGAGAAGCTTTGGCTACGTCGCGCTCCAATCGAGTGGCTCCACCCCACAGGGAGCCAGACTGCGTTCATAGAAGGACTCCATGGGGGGAGGACACAGGCACCTGGAGCCACAGACTCAACAGCACTACTGGACCTTGACAAGCAAAGCGTCCCCCAGCAGGAGGGCAGGGCCATAACACTGTCTGACCTTAGTCCACTTCTCATAACACAGACGCTGGGCGTGTATGTCAAAGTCCTTTTGATTCAGGAACAAACCACAGTGGATCTGCCTGACATGGGGTTTGGTTTTGCAGTAGAGCCATTCTTCACACTGGCCGGAGAGTTTCGGTGTGCTGCAGTGGTTCTATATGTATCTGTCCGCTCTGCTACGCCGTGAGGAACATCTGTCTGACCTAAGCCAGGGCTCGCTGGGTATCTGTGAGGAGGAGGACGAGGCTTAGTAACGCTGTGGGGAGTTAGCCAGAGAGAGAGAGAGGGAGGGAGGGAGGGAGGGAGAGGGAGACGGAGGGGGGGGGGGGAGGAGGGAGAAAGGCAGAGACAGAGAGAGGGAGAGGCCTTGAAAGAGAGAGAGAAGGAGGGAGAGGTGGAGAAGGAGGGAGAGAGAGAGGCGGATGATGGGAGAGGGAGAGAGAGGGGGGGGGAGGGAGGGAGAGGGAGAGGCCTTAAAATCCCTCATTAGTTTCCTGACCTCTGTGGCCTTGTTAAGATTCAACCTTTGACCTTTGGTCTGGTGCGCTCTGTGCAGAGCAAACTCACCCAGCAGAAAGTCTAGTGGAGCACCACGACAACGCCACCACCAGAGACTGTTCTCTCTTCCACTCCATTCCTCCCTCCATTCATCTCTCTCTCTCTTCCTTCTGTCTGTTCGTTTCCCACCATCCGTTCCTGGCCTTCCTGCCTGGGACACATTGGCATTGGAATCATGGGCTGATTGCCAGGAGACACATGGCACATGAGTGTGAAAGGATGCCCTCCTCTCCTCCTCCTCCTCCCTCCTCCTCCTCTCCTCCTCTCTCCTCCTCCCACTCCCCCTCCATATCCTCCTCCTCCCTCTCCTCCTCCCTCCTCCTCTCTCCTCCTCCTCTCCTCCTCTCCTCCTCTCTCATCCTCCTCCCCTCCTCCGTCCTCTCATCCTCCCTCCTCCTCCTCTCCTCCTCTCTCCTCCTCCCACTCCCCCTCCCTATCCTCCTTCCCCCTCCTCCTTCCTCTCCTCCTCCCTCCTCCTCTCTCCTCCTCCTCTCCTCCTCCCACTCTCCCTCCCTTTCCTCCTTCCTCTCCTCCTCCCTCCTCTTTCCTCCTCCTCTCCCTCCTCTCTCCTCCTCCCACTCTCCCTCCCTTTCCTCCTTCCTCTCCTCCTCTCTCCTCCTCTCTCCTCCTCCCACTCCCCCCCCCTATCCTCCTCCTCCTCCCTCCTCTAACTCCCCCCCCTCCTTCGTTTCTTATCTGTTGCTGTAAGCTCTGAGTGTGCAGATGCTGCTGCTGGTAGGGTTCACAATGATACCCTTGTGTTGCACACATGTCCCTGGTTGCTGCACATATGTTGGCAGTTTGGAGACATGTAGATATTTAGGGATAGATTTACGAGCTTGCTCCGCTACTTCCTGTGAGAGGGCGTAGGTGGTATACCTAAGCTGCTGTCCAGACAACTAGGATGTTCACTAGGGTCAGGGTCAGCGTTAGGGTCAGTGTTAGGGTTAAGGACAGGCTGTGTAGTTAGGGTTAGGGTTAGGGTTAGGGTCAGTGTCAGGGTCAGTGGGTTAGGGTTAGGAACAGGCTGTGTGGTTAGGGTTAGGGTTAGGGTTAGGGTCAGGGTCAGTGAGTAAGGGTTAGGAACAGGCTGTGTAGTTAGGGTTAGGGTTAGGGTTAGGGTCAGTGTTAGGGTCAGGGTCAGTGGGTTAGGGTTAGGAACAGGCTGTGTAGTTCTCACTCCCATCTTTAGGAAGCCATCTGCACAAGCAAAGGTCAAGAGACATTTTTATTCATGCAGCATTTATTTTCACGTGTTTTGAAAGCACAACGTACTAACTCTGCATGCATTTGTTTGTTTTTTAGTGTTTAAATTAGTGTTTTTATGTAAACTATGTACAGTGTCACGTGATTGTTAAGATTAGAAACACAATACACACGTCTCCCTGGGAGTAGAGCACCAATATGTTTATTTCTTTTGGAGTCAGGGATGCAAACACACACACACACACACACACACACACACACACACACACACACACACACACACACACCATAGTGATGGCAGCTGTTTAGTGTTTGGCTCAGTTTGTGTTATTCCTGGATATGAGCTCCATAACAACTGTTACAACACCTCAGAATCACCATGGTGACCTTTCTGCCTCTATCATATCCAGGTCACATGACCTCCACTCTGCCTCTGTCACATCCAGGTCACATGACCATAGTGGGAGGTAGTCATTGTGTGAGAAAGTGTCAAGCTGGCTTTAGATGTAGAAACTTTAAATAAGTATAATGATATGAAGAGTAGTAAAAGCAGAATGACTGTTCTGTCATTCAGCTAGCCAGTAACAATCAGGTGGATTTCACTCTGTGGAGTCCATTCTGTCATTCAGCTAGCCAGTAACAGCCAGGTGGATTTCACTCTGTGGAGTCCATTCTGTCATTCAGCTGGCCAGTAACAGCCAGGTGGATTTCACTCTGTGGAGTCCATTCTGTCATTCAGCTAGCCAGTAACAATCAGGTGGATTTCACTCTGTGGAGTCCATTCTGTCATTCAGCTAGTCAGTGACAGCCAGGTGGATTTCACTCTGTGGAGTCCATTCCCTCATACCCTTTGACCTGGTCATCAGGGAAGATCTAGTGTTTCACTTCATGTTAAAAACAATGCATGATGGGGAGGCGGATTCCATGACGACCAGGGAAAGAGAGTCCACCCCTGTGTTAGCTGCTTGAACAGTTGGTTAGAGTTAGGGTTAGGGTCAGAGTTCACCCCTGTGCTAGCTGCTTAAACAGTTGTCTGGATCATTAAATAAATGAGTAGCTGATTGGCTGACCAAACACCTATGGGTCATTCGGAGCCTTTGTTAGGGTGTATGTTTTCTAGTTTCTGTGAAGGCTCTGAACACACAGACATCATGTTAGATTCTGTGAAGGCTCTGAACACACAGACATCATGTTAGATTCTGTGAAGGCTCTGAACACACAGACATCATGTTAGATTCTGTGAAGGCTCTGAACACACAGACATCATGTTAGATTCTGTGAAGGCTCTGAACACACAGACATCATGTTAGATTCTGTGAAGGCTCTGAACACACAGACATCATGTTAGTTTCTGTGAAGGCTCTGAACACAAAGATATCATGTTTGTCCTCCCTGTTTACTTGACTTTGTTAGCCTTCATTTAACCTGCCATGTCAAGTGAGAACAAATTATTATTTACAAGGACAGCCTGGCAAATAAATAAAATATAACAAGTAAAACAAATCCATCCCATCCATAAGGGCAGAAGAACCAACCAACCGCCACAACCCCTCCATGGCCCAAACAGCAGAGAGACTAACCCTAACCCTAACCCTCCATGGCCCAAACAGCAGAGACTAACCCTAACCCTAACCCTCCATGGCCAAACAGCAGAGAGACTAACCCTAACCCTAACCCTCCATGGCCCAAACAGCAGAGACTAACCCTAACCCTAACCCTCCATGGCCCAAACAGCAGAGAGACTAACCCTAACCCTCCATGGCCCAAACAGCAGAGAGACTAACCCTAACCCTATGGCCCAAACAGCAGAGAGACTCCATGGCCCAAACAGCAGAGAGACTAACCCTAACCCTAACCCTCCATGGCCCAAACAGCAGAGAGACTAACCCTAACCCTCCATGGCCCAAACAGCAGAGAGACTAACCCTAACCCTCCATGGCCCAAACAGCAGAGAGACTAACCCTAACCCTCCATGGCCCAAACAGCAGAGAGAATGTGATTGACAGCACAGTGACAGGAGAAACACACTCATTTCAAACAGACGGAGTTGCAGCAGGGACAGAAATCATATGTGTGTTATTCTTCATAAAACACATACAATTTTGTTCAACAGTGTCTAATATTATAACTAACCATGATTATAAAGTAAATATGTAGTCCTCCTCCCATCCCAACAAACAGTGGAAGGGTACTAGAGCTTTTGCAGAGCAAGCTTTTGCTGCCTGGTGTCTCTGCTCAGCGTGTTGGCCTGCCTGGTGTCTCTGCTCAGTGTGTTGGCCTGCCTGGTGTCTCTGCAACCTGCCTGGTGTCTCTGCTCAGCGTGTTGGCCTGCCTGGTGTCTCACTCAGTGTGTTAACCTGCCTGAGTGTCTCTGCTCAGCGTGTTGGCCTGCCTGGTGTCTCTGCTCAGCGTGTTGGCCTGCCTGGTGTCCTGCTCATGTGTTGGCCTGCCTGAGTGCCTCTGCTCAGTGTGTTGGCCTGCCTGGTGCCTCTGCTCAGTGTGTTGGCCTGCCTGGTGTCTCTGCTCAGTGTGTTGGCCTGCCTGGTGTCTCTGCTCAGTGTGTTGGCCTGCCTGGTGTCTCTGCTCAGTGTGTTGGCCTGCCTGGTGTCTCTGCTCAGTATGTTGGCCTGCCTGGTGTCTCTGCTCAGCGTGTTGGCCTGCCTGGTGTCTCTGCTCAGTGTGTTGGCCTGCCTGGTGCCTCTGCTCAGTGTGTTAACCTGCCTGGTGTCTCTGCTCAGCGTGTTAACCTGCCTGGTGCCTCTGCTCAGTGTGTTAACCTGCCTGGTGTCTCTGCTCAGTGTGTTGGCCTGCCTGGTGTCTCTGCTCAGTGTGTTAACCTGCCTGGTGTCTCTGCTCAGTGTGTTGGCCTGCCTGGTGTCTCTGCTCAGTGTGTTGGCCTGCCTGGTGTCTCTGCTCAGTGTGTTGGCCTGCCTGGTGTCTCTGCTCAGCGTGTTGGCCTGCCTGGTGTCTCTGCTCAGTGTGTTGGCCTGCCTGGTGTCTCTGCTCAGTGTGTTGGCCTGCCTGGTGTCTCTGCTCAGCGTGTTGGCCTGCCTGGTGCCTCTGCTCAGTGTGTCAGTGTGTTGGCCTGCCTGGTGTCTCTGCTCAGTGTGTTGGCCTGCCTGGTGTCTCTGCTCAGCGTGTTGGCCTGCCTGGTGTCTCTGCTCAGTGTGTTGGCCTGCCTGGTGCCTCTGCTCAGTGTGTTGGCCTGCCTGGTGTCTCTGCTCAGCGTGTTGGCCTGCCTGGTGTCTCTGCTCAGCGTGTTGGCCTGCCTGGTGTCTCTGCTCAGTGTGTTGGCCTGCCTGGTGTCTCTGCTCAGTGTGTCAGTGTGTTGGCCTGCCTGGTGTCTCTGCTCAGTATGTTAACCTGCCTGTGATTTAAATGTCCTTCAGGGAGAATCTATGATGCAACCCCGACCCCCTCTCTCCTCTATAGAGACCCCCTCCCTCCCTCCCTCCCCCCCCCTCTCTCCTTGGCCTGCAAACGGTCAACACTGGGATTGCACCAACAGTTGAACAGCAGCCCAACAAGTATACAGTATCATCACCAGTCCTGTCCTGCTTTCTAGGAAGACTCTAAAGAGAAAGAATGGAGAGAAATACACAGAACTAGTCAGAGAGAGAGAGAGAGAGAGGGAGAGGGAGGGAGGAGGAGAGAGTAGGAGAGAGAGAGAGGCACAGGGAGAGAGATAGAGAGACAGAGAGAAGGAGAGAGAGGGAGGCAGAGGGAGATAGAGAGATAGAGAGAAGGAGAGGAGAGAGAGGGAGGCAGAGGGAGAGACAGAGAGAGGGAGGCAGATGGAGAGACAGAGAGAAGGAGAGACAGAGAGAGGGAGGCAGAGGGAGAGACAGAGAGAGGGAGGCAGATGGAGAGACAGAGAGAAGGAGAGACAGAGAGAGGGAGGCAGAGGGAGAGACAGAGAGAGACAGAGAGAGAGAGAATGAGAGAGAGAGAGAGAGACAGAGAGAGGGAGGCAGATGGAGAGACAGAGAGAGAAGGAGAGAGACAGAGAGAGGGAGGCAGAGGGAGAGACAGAGAGAGGGAGGCAGATGGAGAGACAGAGAGAAGGAGAGACAGAGAGAGGGAGGCAGAGGGAGAGACAGAGAGAGGGAGGCAGATGGAGAGACAGAGAGAGGGAGGCAGAGGGAGAGACAGAGAGAGGGAGGCAGATGGAGAGACAGAGAGAGGGAGGCAGAGGGAGAGACAGAGAGAGGGAGGCAGATGGAGAGACAGAGAGAAGGAGAGACAGAGAGAGGGAGGCAGAGGGAGAGACAGAGAGAGGGAGACAGAGGGAGAGACAGAGAGAGGGAGACAGAGAGAAGGAGAGAAGGAGAGAGAGGGAGGCAGAGGGAGAGACAGAGAGAGGGAGGCAGATGGAGAGACAGAGAGAGGGAGACAGAGAGAAGGAGAGAAGGAGAGACAGAGAGAGGGAGGCAGAGGGAGAGAGGGGGTTTCTTTCCAGCCTCACCAGATGGCTGCAGGCTTTCTTGTGTAAACTGAGAACCACCATTTAAATCAAAGCTATTCCTCCCAGACCTCCTCTGTGCTCTCTCTCTCTCCATCCCTCTATCTCTCTCTATCTCTCTCTCTCTATCTATCTCTCTCTCTCCCTCTCCCTCTCTGTCTCTTTCTCTCTCTCTCTCTCTCTCTCTCTCTCTCTCTCTCTCTCTCTGTCTCTCTATCTATCTCTCTCTCTCTCAATTTAAATTTCAATGGGCTTTATTGGCATGAAAGAACAATTGTTCATATTGCCAAAGCGACAGTGGAATTACCGAAATATTTCTTGTCTGTAAAAATCACCGCCTTATACATAACTCAATAAATACTTAAACGCACAAACACACACAAATAGACATGAATAAACCTATTCACCACAGTACACATACATACACAGGTAATTACATATAAATTATACACACATCACATATACATACTAAGGATGCATAATATGACATGCACAATACAACGTATAATATGTATAATATAATGTACTTATGCATTTCAAGTACATATAATTTAAACTATTCATACTTAACTTAATAAATACCTAAACACATAAACACACTCAAGTATCTATACATATATATACATACATATTTTTACACATGCATTCATACACACACATATACATACATATATACATAAATATATATACGTATATATATTTATGTATGCATATACATATACATACATATGTAGATAAATGTCAACACATAAGCACCCTAGTACACATATATAAACACAGGTAATTATATATAAACATATATAGACATGTAACTACAACTGCAGTTTACACCTACACATGAAATCATTAACAGACTTTCTACATACTTAATATTCACAAATTCTACATTCTAAGTAAGAATATTCTACAGAACATTATGATATAACAATATAATATAACAATAATATGTGTATTAAATTAAAACAATGACCATGTTATAATTATTTTTAAAACATATATTAATTAAAGTTTGTATATTATTAGTTGTTCTCAAGTTGTGACATTTCTGTACTAGTTTTGCAGCAATTAATGCACATTTTGGCATTTCGCCTAATAGATAAGGAATTTTTCCAACATCTCTTTTCATCTGGAATTCTTCATTGATTTTGGTGATTTGGTGGAAGTAGCTTTGTCTGAGGTTTTGGTCCTGTTGACATGCTGTGAGGAAGTGAAGTTCAGTTTCTACTCCCTGTGATGCACAACTTGAGCACAACCTTTCTTCTCTGGGAATAGATTCAGAGAACATGTTTATAGACTCAGATCCTTCAGTGTGTGTTTCACAGTGTTTATAGATTCATATCCTTCAGTGTGTGTTTCACAGTGTTAACAGATTCAGATCCTTCAGTGTGTGTTTCACAGTGTTTATGGACTCAGATCCTTCAGTGTGTTTCACAGTGTTAACAGATTCAGATCCTTCAGTGTGTTTCAGTGTTAACAGATTCAGATCCTTCAGTGTGTTTCAGTGTTTATAGATTCAGATCCTTCAGTGTGTGTTTCTCAATGTTAATAGATTCAGATCCTTCAGTGTGTGTTTGACAGTGTTTATAGACTCAGATCCTTCAGTGTGTGTTTCACAGTGTTAACAGATTCAGATCCTTCAGTGTGTGTTTCTGAATGTTAATAGATTCAGATCCTTCAGTGTGTGTTTCAGTGTTAATAGATTCAGATCTTTCAGTGTTTTTCACAGTGTTAATAGATTCAGATCCTTTAGTGTGTTTCTCAATGTTATTAGATTCAGATCCTTCAGTGTGTTTCACGGTGTTAATAGATTCAGATCCTTTAGTGTGTTTCTCAATGTTAATAGATTCAGATCCTTCAGTGTGTTTCTCAATGTTAATAGATTCAGATCCTTCAGTGTGTGTTTCAGTGTTAATAGATTCAGATCTTTCAGTGTGTTTCACAGTGTTAATAGATTCAGATCCTTCAGTGTGTGTTTCTCAATGTTAATAGATTCAGATCCTTCAGTGTGTGTTTCAGTATTAATGGATTCAGATTCTTTAGTGTGTGTTTCAGTGTTAATAGATTCAGATTCTTCAGTGTGTTTCACAGTGTTAATAGATTCAGATCCTTCAGTGTGTTTCACAGTATTAATGGATTCAGATTCTTTAGTGTGTGTTTCAGTGTTAATAGATTCAGATTCTTCAGTGTGTTTCACAGTGTTCATAGCCAAACTGAATGCCCAGTGAAAAATGTGAAGTAGAGGGTAAGGAATTGGTATTGCCATTTTTCACCGGACTATATAATATACCGTAGTGCAATGTTTGAATCTCGGTCTTTAAGATTACTACACTGATTTTGCTGAGTTCCCACGGCAAAAAAAATACATATTTATTTTATTCAAAACTGTTATATTGAATTATGTTGAATTCTATTCTTCACTACTAAATTACATAGTATTGCATTAAATTGTATTCTGTTAAATTGGGGTGAGAGTGAGGGTGAGGCTTGGAGACTGAACAGGAGAATAAGTCCCTTCTTATTATAATAATCATAATTATCATAATAATCATTATACAACAAACTTATGAAGGGACAACTTATGTAAACAAACGGAGCTGACTACTTCTGGACAGCCTTTTTTAATGTGTGTGTGTGTCTTACCACCTGGTAGTTCTGTCGTGCAGTTTAACATCCCAGAGTGTGAGACAGTGTGTGTGTGTGTGTGTGTGTGTGTGTGTGTGTGTGTGTCAGCGTGCGTGCGTGCGTGCGTGCGTGTGAGTGTATTCAAGATTTTTTAAAGAAATTTTTGGAGGCATCTTTTGGCTTTATTTTTACAGGACAGTATGTAGACAGGAAATGCGGGTGAGAGAGAGAAAGATGGAGAGAGACAGAGAGAAAGAGAGAGAGACAGAGAGAGAGAGAGAGAGATGGAGAGAGAGAGAGAGAGACATAGAGAGAGATGGAGAAAGAGAGAAAGCACAGAGGAGGTCTGTGAGTGAGACAGGGTCTGGTAGCTGGTAGAAGCAGCAGAGAGTGAGACAGGGTCTGGTAGCTGGTAGAAGCAGCAGAGAGTGAGACAGGGTCTGGTAGCTGGTAGAAGCAGCAGAGAGTGAGACAGGGTCTGGTAGCTGGTAGAAGCAGCAGAGAGTGAGACAGGGTCTGGTAGCTGGTAGAAGCAGCAGAGAGTGAGACAGGGTTTGGAAGCTGGTAGAAGCAGCAGAGAGTGAGACAGGGTCTGGTAGCTGATAGAAGCAGCAGAGAGTGAGACAGGGTCTGGTAGCTGGTAGAAGCAGCAGAGAGTGAGACAGGGTCTGGTAGCTGATAGAAGCAGCAGAGAGTGAGACAGGGTCTGGTAGCTGGTAGAAGCAGCAGAGAGTGAGACAGGGTCTGGAAGCTGGTAGAAGCAGCAGAGAGTGAGACAGGGTCTGGTAGCTGATAGAAGCAGCAGAGAGTGAGACAGGGTCTGGTAGCTGGTAGAAGCAGCAGAGAGTGAGACAGGGTCTGGTAGCTGATAGAAGCAGCAGAGAGTGAGACAGGGTCTGGTAGCTGGTAGAAGCAGCAGAGAGTGAGACAGGGTCTGGTAGCTGATAGAAGCAGCAGAGAGTGAGACAGGGTCTGGTAGCTGATAGAAGCAGCAGAGAGTGAGACAGGGTCTGGTAGCTGATAGAAGCAGCAGAGAGCTCCCCCTGCCACCCTGTCCCGCTCCCAGCTGGAACTCATTGGTTGTGGGGGGCACATGGGGTTACGCACACAGGGAAAGACAACACTGCTATTGTTGTAATGCACCGTAGCTCTGGAGACTTTCTGAAAGACAATCTGTTTTAGGCTGTGCAGAATTAGAGTGTAGTTTAAAACATAGAATCAAAGACATACAGGCACCGGTGAAACTACAGGAGAGGACAGAGTCACACGCCACTACACACACACGCGCACACACACACACACACACACTCGTTTGCTCGTTTGATCAATACTGAAATACTCTACTACAAAATAAATAGTACGTTCTAATCCTAGCCACCAAATGAAACGTGCAGGCCAGATGGAGAAAGAGCCAGCAGTGATTCTCACAGACAGGGGCCTGAATATCTTCTAGGTTCACCTAAATAAAGGATGCTTTGTGTGTTGCTGGTCTGTTGGTCGTCTTACCCATGTGTTTGGATTTGGCTGCTGCTAGGCCAGAAACACAGCTAAGCCATCAGAGGGGATTTGACATCAGGGTTGTTGTTGAGGTCCTGGTAGGGGGGGTGGGGTTTGGTGGGGGTGGTCCTGGTGGGGGTGCAGTTTGGTGGTGGGGTTGGGGTTTGGTGGAAGGGGTGGTCCTGGTGGGGGTGGGGTTTGGTGGGGATGATGGTGGGGGCAGGGTTTGGTGGGGGTGGTGGTGGGAGGTGGGGTTTGGTGGAGGGGGTGGTCCTGGTGGGGGTGGGGTTTGGTGGTGGGAGTGGGGTTTGGTGGAGGGGGTGGTCCAGGTGGGGGTGGGGTTTGGTGGGGGTGATGGTGGGGGTGGGAGGGTCTCGTCTAGACATGGCACAAATGTTTAATGGACAGTTCTACCATTTGCTGCCTGACTTCTTTAGATGCAGTGACTTCCCTGGGAGTTTGTTCACACCTGCCTGTGTGTGTGTGTGTGTGTGTGTGTGTGTGTGTGTGACAGGCTGAGAAGTCTGATTGAACGGTGTTAGAGAAAGGAACAGATGAAGGATTAAAATAGGAAGTATTTTCCTTATAAGGTGGTGAGACTGATGTTGGAAGTGACTCTTTCTTTTTAAAAAGCTAGCTGCTACTGTTCAGGCTGAGTCTATAGGCTAGCTAGCTGCTATTGTTAATCATTTTCTAACTGCTACTGTTCAGAGTAAGTATACAGGGTGCTACATGCTAGCTAACTGCTACTGTTCAGAGTAAGTACACAGGGTGCAACAGGCTAGCTAGCTGCTACTGTTCAGGCTGAGTGTACAGGCTAGCTAGCTGCTACTGTTCAGGCTGAGTCTACAGGGTGCTACATGTTAGCTAGCTGCTACTGTTCAGAGTAAGTATGCAGGGAAGCTGCTACTGTTCAGGCTGAGTGTACAGGCTAGCTATCTGCTACTGTTCAGAGTAAGTATATGGGGTGCAACAGGCTAGCTAGCTGCTACTGTTCCGGCTGAGTCTAAAGGCTAGCTAGCTACTACTGTTAATCATTTTCTACAGAGTGCTACAGGCTAGCTAGCTGATACTGTTCAGAGTAAGTATACAGGGTTCTACATGCTAGCTAGCTGCTACTGTTCAGAGTAAGTACACAGGGTGCAACAGGCTAGCTAGCTGCTACTGTTCAGAATAAGTACACAGGGTGCAACAGGCTAGCTAGCTGCTACTGTTCAGAGTAAGTACACAGGGTGCAACAGGCTAGCTATCTGAAACTGTTCAGGCTTTGTCTACAGGCAAGCTATCTTCTACTGTTAATAGTTTTCTACATGATCCTACATGCTAGTTAGCTGCTACTGTGGCTGCATTCCAATATCCATTCAACCACACTATTTAGTATGCCAGAAAAATATTTAGAATACTATATAAAGCTGCTACAGTTCAGACTGATCAACAGCGAGCTACAGGCAAGGTAGCTGCTACAGTTCAGACTGATCAACAGCTTGCTATAGGCTAGCTAGCGGCTACTGTGCACGCGGATCAACAGCGTGCTATGGGCTAGCTTGCGACTACAGTTCAGACTGATCAACAGCATTATATAGGCAAGCTAGCGGCTACAGTTCAGACTGATCAACAGCGTGCTATAGGCTAGCCAGCGGCTACAGTTCAGACTGATCAACAGCGTGCTATAGGCAAGATAGCGGCTACAGTTCAGACTGATCAACAGCGTGCTATAGGCTAGCTAGCGGCTACTGTTCAGAGGTGGAGGACAGGCTGATCTGGGGTGTGGTGACAGCTGTTATGTATGTGTTGATACAGGTGGTGGATTTGGGGAGAGAGGGAGTCCCTTACTGGTGGGACCAAAAGGTTTTTTTATTGGCTGGCTGGCTGGCTTGCTGGCTAGCAGAGTGCTTGGCTGACTGACTGAGAGACTGGATGGCTGAGTGGCTTGCTGGCAGACTGGATGGCTAATCGGCTGGCTGACTGACTGGCTGGCTGGATAGCTGAGTGGCTTGCTGGCTAGCTGACAGACTGTATGGCTGTCTGGAAGGCTGGCCGACTAGCTCACTTACACTATAAATGAATGGCTAGGGTGTCAATCTGGAATTCCTTTAAAAAGACCAAACATCCTCCTGACTGACTAGCGATCTGCAATGTCCATTACCTGTAGTGTTTACAGAGCAGAGGTGGGACGCTACATTGTTTACAAAAATGAAACAACAACCCCCCCCCACACACACACACACACGAACAGCAGTCCCACTACCCCCTCCCCCTCCCCTCCCCTCCCCCCCACACACGCACACACACACACACACAGAGCAGTCCCACTATATATGTATATATAATGATGTTACAGGGCCTTACTGTGACTCAGTGGTAGGCTGATGTTACAGGGCCTTGCTGTGACTCAGTGGTAGGCTGATGTTACAGGGCCTTGCTGTGACTCAGTGGTAGGCTGATGTTACAGGGTGTTGTTGTGACTCAGTGGTAGGCCGATGTTACAGGGCCTTGCTGTGACTCAGTGGTAGGCTGATGTTACAGGGCCTTGCTGTGACTCAGTGGTAGGCTGATGTTACGGGGCATGGCTGTGACTCAGTGTTAGCCTGATGTTACAGGGCGTGGCTGTGACTCAGTGGTAGGCTGATGTTACGGGGCATGGCTGTGACTCAGTGTTAGCCTGATGTTACAGGGCGTGGCTGTGACTCAGTGGTAGGCTGATGTTACAGGGCCTTGCTGTGACTCAGTGGTAGGCTGATGTTACAGGGTGTTGTAGTGACTCAGTGGTAGGCTGATGTTACATGGTTTTGTAGTGACTCAGTGGTAGGCTGATGTTACGGGGCCTGGCTGTGACTCAGTGGTAGGCTGATGTTACAGGGCCTTGCTGTGACTCAGTGGTAGGCTGATGTTACAGGGCATGGCTGTGTAAGGGTGATCTGATTGGTCACCTTCACAACGAGCTGATGGACGATGTGTGAGGAGACATTACACAGCCTGCTCACACTACTGGGATCTTTCTAATTAGAAGCTGATAAGAGTGGAAGCTAACTACAGTGTGTGTGTGTGTGTGTGTGTGTGTGTGTGTGTGTGTGTGTGTGTGTGTGTGTGCATGTGCATGTGTGTCTGTGTGTGTGTGTGTGTGTGAGAGAGAGAGTGTGCTTCATCCTGCTTCCATACAACATGTATTCAGACCTACAGATGTGTGCCACCCAAGCTAACGCTCTGAGGGGGCGTGTTTGTTTGTGTGTGTGTGAGTGAGGAAAGGGTGTGTGTGTATGTGTATTTATCTTTGGCAGCTGAACACAGTTAGAGGATTGGGATTGCCGGTGTGTGTGTGTGTGTGTGTGTGTGTGTGTGTGTGTGTGTATGAGAGCAAGTAAGTGTGTGAGTGTTTATCTTGGACAGCTGAAGAGAGTTAGAGGATTGGGATTGTTTGTGTGTGTGTGTGTGTGTGTGTGTGTGTGTGTGGTTGGTTGGGGGCGGGGGTGGGGGAGGCCTAGTTTGTAGCGCCAGACCCTGGGAGGTGTGTGTGTGTGTGTGTGTGTGTGTGTGTGTGTGTGAGTGGGGGGTAACATACAGGGAGGAGATCATTTGGCCTGGGGGCGCACCAGGCTAGGTGTTATGGCAGAGGGTAATCATGGGGAGTTGGAGACGACCCCTACTCTGACCCTGTTGTCGTAGCAACCCCCCCCCCCCCCGCCAGCTGGTGGTAGCACCTCTAGGTGTTTAATACAGCCTATCTAAACAACACTGTTCCTACAAGATATGTTGGTGTATTGTACTCAGGAGGGTCAGCAATTAACAATACAATTTCACTCTGTTCTGTAAGTTATCATTAGTGTGTTGTCACTATCACTTTACACACTGTGTGTAAGTTACCATTAGTGAACTGTAACTATCACTTCACACACTGTGTGTAAGTTACCATTAGTGACCTGTAACTATCACTTTACACACTGTGTGTAAGTTACCATTAGTGACCTGTAACTATCACTTTACACACTGTGTGTCAGTTACCATTAGTGTTTGTAGCTATCACTTTACACACTGTGTGTAAGTTACCATTAGTGACCTGTAACTATCACTTTACACACTGTGTGTAAGTTACCATTAGTGTGTTGTAGCTATCACTTTACACATTGTGTGTAAGTTACCATTAGTGTGTTGTAGCTATCACTTTACACATGGTCATGTTCACTAGCCAATCCCCTTTAAAAAGAAAATCCTATCCACGCTGATCAGCAGTGTGTTTACACTGGTCTGTATTGATCAGTGTGTTTACCCTGGTCTGTATTGATCAGTGTGTTTACCCTGGGCTGTATTGATCAGCAGAGTGTTTACCCGGGTCTGTATTGATCAGCAGTGTGTTTACCCTGGTCTGTATTGATCAGTGTGTTTACCCTGGTCTGTATTGATCAGTGTGTTTACACTGGTCTGTATTGATCAGCAGTGTGTTTACCCGGGTCTGTATTGATCAGCAGTGTGTTTACCCTGGTCTGTATTGATCATTGTGTTTACCCCTGGTCTGTATTGATCAGCAGTGTGTTTATCCTGGTCTGTATTGATCAGTGTGTTTACCCTGGTCTGTATTGATCAGCAGTGTGTTTACCCTGGTCTGTATTGATCAGAGTGTTTACCCTGGTCTGTATTGATGGTCTGTATTGATCAGTGTTTACCCCTGGTCTGTATTGATCAGTGTGTTTACCCTGGTCTGTATTGATCAGAGTGTTTTCCCTGGTCTGTATTGAGAGAGACTGTATTGATCAGCAGTGTGTTTCCCCCTGGTCTGTATTGATCAGTGTGTTTACCCTGGTCTGTATTGATCAGCAGTGTGTTTACCCTGGTCTGTATTGATCAGTGTGTTTACCCTGGTCTGTATTGATCAGTGTGTTTACCCTGGTCTGTATTGATCAGCAGTGTTTACCCTGGTCTGTATTGATCAGTGTGTTTACCCTGGTCTGTATTGATCAGTGTGTTTACACTGGTCTGTATTGATCAGCAGTGTGTTTACCCCTGGTCTGTATTGTACCCTGGTGTATTGATCAGTGTGTTTACACTGGTCTGTATTGATCAGCAGAGTGTTTACCCTGGTCTGTATTGATCAGCAGTGTTTTACCCTGGTCTGTGTTTACACTGGTCTGTCAGCAGTGTGTTTACCCTGGTCTGTATTGATCAGTGTGTTTACCCTGGTCTGTATTGATCAGTGTGTTCATCCTGGTCTTTATTGATCAGAGTGTTTACCCCTGGTCTGTATTGATCAGCAGTGTTTCCCCCTGGTCTGTATTGATCAGCAGTGTGTTTACCCCTGGTCTGTATTGATCAGCAGTGTTTCCCCCTGGTCTGTATTGATCAGCAGTGTGTTTACCCCTGGTCTGTATTGATCAGCAGTGTTTCCCCCTGGTCTGTATTGATCAGCAGTGTGTTTACCCCTGGTAGCAGCATGCATCAAAGTCAAGTCACTTGTCCTAGCCTATCGGGTGAGGATCGGATCTGCACCCCCCTACCTACAGTCGATGCTCAGACCCTACACCCCGTCCTGACCACTGCGCTCTGCCACTGGATGTCGCCTTGTTGCCCCCTCACTCCGTGGAAGGGACAGCCTGGCACCTCGTTCACGACTTTTCGCTGTCCTTGTCACTCAGTGGTGAAATGACCTCCCCACGAACATTAGGACTGCAACATCTTTGTTCACTTTCCGCCGAAACTTGAAGACTCACTTGTTTCGACTGCACTTCAGCTCTTGAATGTGACATTGCGTCTACCTAGCACTTCTACTTGATATACCATTTAATTGGATGCATTCAGAATTTTCTTGTAGTTGGTTTGTGAAGGTTTTGTTAATTTATCCTGATGTCTAATATAGCACTTTCTTAGCTCTTATCTAGATGATTAAGTCAGGGATGCACTTATGTTCTCTACCTGACTTGTAGTTTTACCATTATCTTTTTGTAGGCACAATTTTTGTAAGTCGCTTTGGATAAAAGCGTCTGCGTAATGAATGTAATGTAATGTAATGTCTGTATTGATCAGTGTGTTTACCCCTGGTCTTTATTGATCAGCAGTGTTTATCCTGGTCTGTATTGATCAGCAGTGTTTCCCCCTGGTCTGTATTGATCAGCATCTTTATTGTTCAGTGGTGTATCAGTGTGTTGCTGCAGGTTCAGTGGTGTATCAGGTTCAGTGGTGTATCAGGTTCAGTGGTGTATCAGTGTGTTGCTGCAGGTTCAGTGGTGTATCAGTGTGTTGCTGCAGGTTCAGTGGTGTACCAGGTTCAGTGGTGTATCAGTCTGTTGCTGCAGGTTCAGTGGTGTATCAGGTTCAGTGGTGTATCAGGTTCAGTGGTGTATCAGTGTGTTGCTGCAGGTTCAGTGGTGTATCAGTGTGTTGCTGCAGGTTCAGTGGTGTATCAGGTTCAGTGGTGTATCAGTGTGTTGCTGCAGGTTCAGTGGTGTATCATGTTCAGTGGTGTATCATGTTCAGTGGTATATGGTGTATGTACAGTTAATGGTAAATGGACTGCATTATCTAGCGCTTTGCAACCGGAATGGAACAAAGTGCTTTACAATGTCGCCTCTCATTCGCCCATTCACTCACAGACTCCCACACTCACACACCGATGGTGGCAGAGCTGCCATGTAAGGTGCTTGCCTCTACATCGGGAGCACCTCGGGGTTCAGTGTCTTGCTCAAGGACACTTCGACATATGGACAGGAGGAGCTGGGGATCGAACCGCCAACCCTTGGATCAGTGCGTCCATCGCCCCCTATATCATTGTGTTGGAGATGCTGCATGTTCAGCACCCTCTGTTCAGTCCTGCCCCTGTTCTTGATGCTATCACATGGGCTTCACATAGGCTCGCTGTGCTGTGATAGGTCCATCACTACTGGAGGCGGGGCCACACCCTGATGCTGTGCTGTGATAGGCCCATCCCCACTGGAGGGGGGCCACACCTTGATGCTGTGCTGTGATAGGCCCATCACCACTGGAGGTGGGGCCACACCCTGATGCTGTGCTGTGATAGGTCCATCACCACTGGAGGCGGGGCCACACTCTGATGCTGTGCTGTGATAGGCCCATCACCACTGGAGGCGGGGCCACACCCTGATGCTGTGCTGTGATAGGTCCATCACCAATGAGCCTCAGGAAACACTCAGCAGAGCTTAGAATGTCCGACACAGAGAGCTATGCCTCATCATCTTGTTATGTTTTCAATTTTAGAGTCCTCCTAATGGTTCTAAAAACAGTGATAGTAATAGTAAAGAAACACTGGAACATTACGTAAGCTTCCAGTGTTGCCATTGGCTAGTAGCGCTGTAGCAGCATGGAGAGCTATGGAGTAGTGGATGTGAAAGCATGTTTGTAAAAATATGATGAAAACATTCTGTCATAACACTATATGTTTCCTTCGGAGAGGTCATGGGATATGATAATCATATTCTGGATAGCTTCTTTAGATTTCTATGGCCCCGTCAGGTTTGGAGAGAACAGGCCCGAACCTTCAGAACGGACCTGCGGGGTCAGAGTACACCAGGAACCAGACAGCAAATTGTGTAAATTATCTGTGGTTCGGTTTGGTTCTGTTTCCCTGTGGGGACACCTTGGCCCGGCTTCTCTGTCAGACAGCTGGATCATTCTCTGACCACCAGAACCACTGCATAGTTTATACTGGATCATTCTCTGACCACCAGAACCACTGCATAGTTTAAACTGGATAATTCTCTGACCACCAGACCCACTGCATAGTTTATACTGGATCATTCTCTGACCACCAGAACCACTGCATAGTTTAAACTGGATCATTCTCTGACCACCAGAACCACTGCATAGTTTAAACTGGATAATTCTCTGACCACCAAAACCACTACATAGTTTAAATTGGATCATTCTCTGACCACCAGAACCACTGCATAGTTTAAATTGGGTCATTCTCTGACCATCAGAACCACTGTATAGTTTAACGTGGATCATTCTCCGACCATCAGAACCACTGTATAGTTTAAATTGGATCATTCTCTGACCACCAGAAGCACTGTATAGTTTAACGTGGATCATTCTGACCATCAGAACCACTGTATAGTTTAACGTGGATCATTCTCTGACCACCAGAACCACTGTATAGTTTAACGTGGATCATTCTGACCATCAGAACCACTGTATAGTTTAACGTGGATCATTCTGTGACCATCAGAACCACTGTATAGTTTAACGTGGATCATTCTGACCATCAGAACCACTGTATAGTTTAACGTGGATCATTCTGTGACCATCAGAACCACTGTATAGTTTAACGTGGAGCAGGTTATCCTCCCTTGTCCTTCATATTATATTATTTCTACAACACAGCCGGACTGTTCTGGAATCCCTGGCTGGGGGATGAAGCCCTCCTGTGTGGAGAGTGGCGCACTAAAATAAGTCATCAACAGCCTTTTGTTTTTCAGACCCCAGTATTGTTGCTGCTCCTCTTAGGCAATACAAAGACATCTGATCCACAGCAGAACTAAACTCGTTATTCTATAAAATGGCTGATCCAACGGTCTGTTTCTGTATTCCAGAGACCAGAGACCTATTACTGCATCAATAGAGCTCCGAACTAATAGACCCTGTGTTAGTCACTGTGTTAGTCACTGTGTAGACTGTGTGTTAGTCACTGTGTTAGACTGTGTGTTAGTCACTGTGTTAGTCACGGTGTTCGATTGTGTGTTAGACTGTTAGTCACTGTGTTAGATTGTGTGTTAGTCACTGTGTTAGACTGTGTGTTAGTCACTGTGTTAGACTGTGTGTTAGTCACTGTGTTAGTCACTGTGTTAGACTGTGTGTTAGTCACTGTGTTAGTCACTGTGTTAGATTGTGTGTTAGTCACTGTGTTAGTCACTGTGTAGACTGTGTGTTAGTCACTGTGTTAGACTGTGTGTTAGTCACTGTGTTAGTCACTGTGTTAGTCACGGTGTTCGATTGTGTGTTAGACTGTGTTAGTCACTGTGTTAGATTGTGTGTTAGACTGTGTTAGTCACTGTGTTAGACTGTGTGTTAGTCACTGTGTTAGTCACTGTGTGTTAAACTGTTAGTCACTGTGTTAGACTGTGTGTTAGTCACTGTGTTAGACTGTGTGTTACACTGTGTTAGTCACTGTGTTAGACTGTGTGTTACACTGTGTCAGTCACTGTGTTAGACTGTGTTAAATGTATGTTAGACTGTGTGTTAGACTGTGTGTTAGACTGTGTGTTAGATTGTGTTAGACTGTGTGTTAGTCACTGTGTTAGACTGTGTGTTAGACTGTATGTTAGACTGTGTGTTAGGCTGTGTTAGATTGTGTTAGACTGTGTTAGGCTGTGTTAGACTGTGTGAGATTGTGTTAGACTGTGTGTTAGATTGTGTTAGACTGTGTGTTAATCACTGTTAGTCATTGTGTTAGACTGTATGTTAGACTGTGTGTTAGACTGTGTGTTAGACTGTGTGTTAGATTGTGTTAGACTGTGTGTTAGACTGTGTGTTAGATTGTGTTAGACTGTGTGTTAGTCACTGTGTTAGACTGTGTGTTAGTCACCGTGTTAGTCTGTATGTTAGACTGTGTGTTAGACTGTGTGTTAGATTGTGTTAGACTGTGTGTTAGACTGTGTGTTAGTCACTGTGTTAGTCTGTATGTTAGTCTGTATGTTAGACTGTGTGTTAAGACTGTGTTAGACTGTGTGTTAGACTGTGTGTTAGTCACTGTTAGACTGTGTGTTAGTCACTGTGTGTTAGACTGTGTGTTAGGCTCCATGTTACCATGTGTGTTACCGCCTGTAAACCTTGACCCTAAACCTAACCCTTTGACAGATTAACCTTAACCTTAAACCTAAACCTAAACCTTTCCTGCACAACGAACCAGCACAATGAAGAAGTTAAGACCAAGTCCTGCTACGCAACTAAGAATGAGACCGGGGTCATCCAGAGCTTTCCTATTGGAGTTAAGAAACTAATGCCGTTCCTATTGTACTAGTCTAATTTTATGTATTCAGAGATTAAAGTTAATCCTGTTCGTATTGTACTAGTCTAATTTTATGTATTCAGAGATTAAAGTTAATCCTGTTCACATCATACTAGTCTAATATAAACTGCATTTAGAAACTAAAGTTAATCCTGTTCGTATTGTACTAGTATAATTTTATGTATTTAGAAACTAAAATTAATCCTGTTCACATCGTACTAGTCTAATCTTAAACTGTATTCAGAGATTGAAGTTCCCCCCTCATGTCGTACTAACAAGGAGCAGAGCCTTTTTTAAATGGAGCAGCACTTTGAGTCACAGTTTAACATAAGACCTTCAGCCACGCTAGGCTATGAGCCCAGAAACATTAAACCTTCCAGAACATAGGTCCATTCCCAGCAGCACATATACCAACATGAGAGAGAGAGGAAGAGAGAGAGAGGGAGGAGGGAGGGGGTCAGAAAGCACATAGGGTTCTTCTTGGTCTCCCTGAAATTCAGTTCTGACCTGTCATAAACACTTCTGATTGGACAGGATGGCACCTCTATTACTTGATGTTTAAAGTTGACTGGTACATTATAGCATTCGAGTGAAGTAAAGCCACATGTAGCTGGTGCTGACCAGTCCAGAGATACAGAGCACATCCATTCACAGGACCTGGGCCATTAACAAACAAAGTCAACAGAGAGAGAATAGATTCATATTTAGGTTGTAATATTTTTAATGAATAAAAATATAGTAATTATCATATTATGGTTTAGTGTCTGCTTTTGGCTGCAGTTTGTTTTTTATATTGTAGCTGTGTTTAATCATTAGGGGAAAATGGAAGCGTTGTTCCTGAAGGCTGGGGGTATAATCTCCTGTCTTGCTGGGGTTCCCTGTTCCCCCACCAGGCCTGACAGACTGGGGGAGAGAGAGGGGGGGGGGGAGGTTAGGTTAGGTGCAGGCAGCAGATGTCTGTGCAGGGGGTAAAGATCTTTCATTCTCCCCACGCAGTGGAGCAGGACTCTGGACCCCCATGAACAATATCGTTACTAGTTACTGACAGACTGGAGGAGAGGAGAGGAAAGGAGAGGAGAGGAGAGGAGGGGAGCAGTAGAATGTTGACTTGCAGTGATTCTTAAATACTGTAGTCAGTGAATTTTATCAACAGTTATATATATAAAATTCAGGGACAAAACATGCTAACTACTTAGTGAGTTAGCTAACCAACACTTCAATTCTGTCTTTAAGTTATCTCAAATAGAATAGCTGTTGCCATTGATGTTGGAATAATCGAAATTTTTTAAGCATTAAATCTGAGTCAGCATAACTGTTTGACCGGAGCAGAAAGTGTCAGAGGAGCTATCTAACAGAAAGTGTCAGAGGAGCTAGCTAACAAAGTGTCAGAGGAGCTAGGTAACAAAGTGTCAGAGGAACTAGCTAACAAAGTGTCAGAGGAGCTAGGTAACAAAGTGTCAGAGGAGCTAGGTAACAAAGTGTCAGAGGAACTAGCTAACAAAGTGTCAGAGGAGCTAGGTAACAAAGTGTCAGAGGAGCTAGCTAACAAAGTGTCAGTGGAGCTAGTTAACAAAGTGTCAGAGGAGCTAGCCAACAGAAAGTATCAGGAAAGCAAGCAAAAAAATTTCTCTCATAGGAGTGCTGACTCAAACTGACTTTCGTGTGTAAATTACTGAAACGTAACAGCTCTGCTTGTTGTTACTTCCACTCTCCTCTAACTGGTGGAGTTTCGAGTCACGTTGCTTGAGCACTCTTAGGCTAACGGGTCAGACTTTGCTCAGACAGGAGGCCTCAAACCCTCAATCTGTGAATGGGGGCTATAAAAAGACCAACCCTAACCCAACAGCAGAGGCTGAGAGGATGTCATGTCAGACAGGACATTTTTACAGCAGTATACCACCAGCCACTAATCAACCCTCACATTCAACATTGCATCCTGGTACAACTTCCTCACAGAGAAAAGCAAGAAAAAGCTCACAAGAATCATCATGCATGCAACCAAAATCATTGACACCCCTCAAAGTCAACTTTCAGAAGTTAACAGTGGCACAGTATAAAGAGGTGGAGACACCCTTAACACCACCTTATCAGTATAAAGAGGTGGAGACACCCTTAACACCACCTTATCAGTATAAAGAGGTGGAGACACCCTTAACACCACCTTACCACTCAGCTTCCTCCAACAAGCAGCCGCTGCAGAGCACCTCCGGAACTATTCCACTCCCACTGCAGTATCCGTTTTAAACAAGATCAACAAGACGGTCACTACTTTATAATGCAGCTTATTTATTTATGATAGTTGTATTTAAGTGTAATTATATTAGTGTCTTTTGTGGGTGGATGTGAATGTTAGCCTTTAACTTAATCAACTATCATTATGTGATATACGATAACGTGTTTTGAATTGAGTTTGATTGAATTGAATTGTTCTGTTCTGTTCTGTTTTGGCTCTGCTCTGCTCTGCTACGTTTAGTTTTTGTTTCTTTCATTGTTTTGTTTTGTTTCGCTCTGCTCTGCTCTGCTCTGCTCTGCTCTGCTCTGCTCTGCTCTGCTCTGCTCTGCTCTGCGCTGCTCTGCTCTGCTCTGCTCTGCTCTGCGCTGCTCTGCTCTGCTCTGCTCTGCGCTGTTCTGCTTGTGTTTGGCTGTCTCTGTGTGAGTGGATGCTACTGGCCAATAAGTGTTTCTCAGAAACCCAGCTGATGGGAAAATGTGGCTATTGTTTTGACTTGAGTAGGGGAGTTCCCCCCTCATCCAATTAGAGCCAAGGATGAGGTCACAGTGTGACACCAGACGGACAGGTAAAACCCACCAACCAGAGCCCTGGAAAGTCCCTAAAGACCCGCACCATGCCCTGCCCCTTCTGACCTGGCCGCCTGCTCTGATGACCTCATCAACGCGAGCCGTACAGAGGAGTCTGGGAAGCCATCCTGTAGGCTGGTTTATAAGGCCTCCTCCAGCCAATTCCCTACACTCACACACACACACACACACACACACACACACACACTCATCCTGTAGGCTGGTTTATAAGGCCTCCTCCAGCCAATTCCCTACACTCACACACACACACACTCATCCTGTAGGCTGGTTTATAAGGCCTCCTCCAGCCTATTTCCTACACATACACACACTCTTACACACACACACACACACACACACACACACACACACACACTCATCCTGTAGGCTGGTTTATAAGGCCTCCTCCAGCCAATTCCCTACACTCACACCCAGCCAATTCCCTACACTCACACACACACACACACACACACACACACACACACACACACACACACACACATACACACACACACACACACACTCATCCTGTAGGCTGATTTATAAGGCCTCCTCCAGCCAATTCCCTACACTCACACACACACACACACACACACACACACACACACACACACTCTATATCGCCCTCTCCTCCACACTCACAATCACTAACTACACACACACTCACCCTGTAGGCTGTTTTACAAGGCCTCCTCCAGCCCATTCCCTACACAAACACACACACACACACTCTATATGTCCCTCTCCTCCACACTCACAATCACTAACCACACACACACACACACACACACACACACACACACTCTATATCTCCCTCTCCTCCACACTCACAATCACTAACTACACACACACTCACCCTGTAGGCTGTTTTATAAGGCCTCCTCCAGCCCATTCCCTACACACACAAACACACACACACACACACACACACACACACACACACACTCTATATGTCCCTCTCCTCCACACTCACAATCACTAACCACACACACACACACACACTCTATATGTCCCTCTCCTCCACACTCACAATCACTAACCACACACACACACACACACACTCTATATGTCCCTCTCCTCCACACTCACAATCACTAACCACACACACACACACACACTCTATATGTCCCTCTCCTCCACACTCACAATCACTAACCACACAAACACACACACGCCACCCCCTGTGTGCTCTCCTCCCTGCAGACACATGTATACATGTCTAACTGGCTCACAACAATAGTGTCTTTGTTTCTCCATGCTGCAGCGAGCAGTAGCTAATGCAGCCAGATGTTCCCATGGGGTGTGTGTGTGTGTGTGTGTGTGTTTGTGTGTGTTTGTGTGTGCGTATGCTTTCATGTGTGTGTAGGGGGCGGGGTGCGAATGCTTTTGTATGTGTGTGTGGGTGCGTATGCTTTGTATGTGTGTGTGTGTGTGTGTGTGTGTGTGTGTGTGAGAGAGAGAGAGAGAAAGCTGGCAGTTGTAATGTGCAAGCCATTTGAGCAGCAGCAGTGACACAGAGCGTTGCCAGGCAGCAGTGGGGGGTCTCAGGTGGACGTAGATTAACACAAACTAGACTTTCCCCAAAACATGCATCAGAACCTCCCATACACAATCTGAGAGAGAGGGATGAAGACAGAGAAGGAGACGGAGAGAGGGGGATGAAGAAAGAGGGGCAGGGTTCTAAGGAGGGGGATGGGGGTTCCTCACATGTGTGTGTGTTTACGGTTGGGGAATGTCTGGGTGTAATCTATTCCCCCAGTGACGCAGTCCAGCCCGTCATCCTCACAACAACCTCCAGCCTTCAAAAGAGGTCCCTATGACAACAGATTCGCTTTGGTAAAAAAACAGTTTGGGGATGTGTTGTGGATTATCACAGGCGTTACACAACTATGGACACCAAACTGCGTAGTGTATTCCTTATATGAAATTTAAACTATGGACACTAAACTGCGTAGGGTACTCTGTATGGACACCAAACGGCGTAGTGTACTCCTTATATGAAATCTAAACTATGGACACTAAACTCTGTAGTGTACTCTGTATGGACACTAAACTGTGTAATAATAATAATAATACATTGAATTTATAAGGCGCCTTTCAAGGCACTCAAGGTCGCCGTACAGTAATATAAAAAACAGTTCTCATAAAAATAATAAAAATAAATAAATAAATAAAATAAAATAAGATCAAAATAAGTAGTATACAATTAAAAAGGCATGGAGCCTGCAATCGAGCATTAAAAAGCATCACGTGGGACAGTAAGCCAGCCTAAACAAATGGATTTTGAGGTGGTTTTGGAAACAGGAAATTGAGTCCAGATTTTTGATGTCAGGGGGGAGGGAGTTCCATAGACGTGGGGCGGAGCAGCTGAACGCTCGCGATCCCATGGTGGACAGACGAATTCGGGGGACGATCAGGTTGATGGAGGAGGTAGATCTGAGGGACCGGGTGGGAGTGTTAATATGAATGAGGTCAGACAGGTATGGAGGGGCTAAATTGTGGATGGCCTTGAATGTATGGAGGAGGATTTTGAAATTTATTCTGTATTTGATGGGAAGCCAGTGGAGTTGGAGCAGAACGGGGGTGATGTGACAGATGGCAGGGGTTTTGTACTCTGTATGGACACTAAACTGCGTAGGGTACTCTGTATGGACACTAAACTGCATAGTGTACTCTGTATGGACCCTAAACTGCGTAGTGTACTTTTTCTATGAAATCTAAGCTATGGACACTAAAATGCGTAGGGTACTCTGTATGGACCCTAAACTGCGTAGTGTACTTTTTATATGAAATCTAAGCTATGGACGATAAAATGCGTACGGTACTCTTTATATGAAATCTAAACAATGGACACTAAACTCCGTAGTGCACTCTGTACAGCAGAGTTTAAACTATGGACACTAAACTCTGTAGTGTACTCTTTATATGAAATCTAAACAATGGACACTAAACTCCGTAGTGCACTCTGGACACAGAGTTTAAACTATGGACACTAAACTCTGTAGTGTACTCTTTATATGAAATTTAAACAATGGACACTAAACTCCGTAGTGCACTCTGTACACAGAGTTTAAACTATGGACACTAAACTGCGTAGGGTACTCTGTATGGGCACTAAACTGCATAGTGTACTCTTTATATGAAGTCAAAACTGTGGACACTAAAATGCGTAGGGTATCCTGTATACAGGGTCTAAACTATGGACACTAAACTGTGTAGTGGACTCTCTATGGACACTAAACTCTATAGTGTACTCTCTATGGACACTAAACTGTGTAGTGTACTCTGTATGGACACTAAACTGCGTAGTGTACTCTGTATGGACACTAAACTGTGTAGTGTACTCTGTATGGACACTAAACTGCGTAGGGTATCCTGTAGTATTATTTAGCTGAAGTTACCCTGGTTTTCTCCCTGCCTCTTAACATTGCCAGCCACATCTCCTTCTTATTCAGTAGGAACCAGCCTGCTAACTCTAACCCTCGATACCAGCATCTAACCCTGGACCTTGACCTTTGACCCCTAAGAGGTGAAGAGGTACATACACTCACACCATCACAGGCCATCACCCACAACCACAAACACACAAACACACGTACCAACACACGGACACCCACACACACGCACACACACACACACACACAAACACACAAACAGACACACAAATACACACAGACACGCGTGCGCACGCTCAAACACAGACACAAACACAGACGCCCAAACACACAGTCACTGACCAGTTCACCTGGAGTCGGTCTGTTTGTGCAAGTCTGTCGTAATATGTTGGGTGAGCAAGTCTGGCGCAAATTGGCTGCCGTGGTATCACTCAGACTGAGTGTTGTGTTTGATAGCTGTCAGTCCATTTGTTGTTTGTTCTGTGTAATTAATTGGCGACCAATTTGTGTAAAGCGCTTTGAGTCTCGAGAAAAGCGCTAAACACTAAATGAAATTAATTATTATTACAGTACACTACACCACACTACACTGCAGTACTGTACACAATACTACACCACACTACAGTACACTACACTACAGTACAGTACACTACACTACAGTACACTACAGTACAGTACACTACACCACACTACACTACAGTACACTACATTACAGTACAGTACACTATACTACAGTACAGTACAGTACACTATACTACAGTACAGTACACTATACTAAAGTACAGTACACTACAGTACAGTACACAATACTACACCACACTACAGTACAGTACACTACACTACAGTACACTATACTACACTACAGTACACAATACTACACCACACTACAGTACAGTACACTACATCACACTACAGTACACTATACTACACTACACTACAGTACAGTACACTACACCACACTACAGTACACTACACTACAGTACACTACAGTACAGGACACTACACCACACTACAGTACACTACACTACAGTACACTGTACTACACTACACTACAGTACAGTACACTACAGTACACTACACTATACTACACTACAGTACAGTACACTATACTACACTACACTACAGTACAGTACACTACAGTACAGTACACTATATTACACTACACTACAGTACAGTACACTACACTACACTACACTACAGTCCAGTGCTCCCAGAGACCAGGAGGAGAGAACATAACAGTTTTGGAAGCATCATAATGTGGAGATCTTCTCCATGACCTGATGGATGTTCCTCCATGAGAGCCAATCTGAACATTCATGACTGGGAATCAGTGCGGAGGTGGACCAATAAAGAAGCTTAGAACAATCAACTTCCCGCCTCATTTATCATCACTAATAATAAGGAAAGGTCAAATAAGTAGAACACATATCCAAACTATTAGTAATGAGAGAGAGAGTTATGGTCTGTTATTGAGCAGTGGTAATAGTTCATTGTGGCTTAGGTTTAGGGTTAGGGGTTAGGTTTAGGGTTAGGGTTAGACTTAGGGTTAGGGGTTAGGCTTAGGGTTAGGGGTTAGGCTTAGGTTAGGGGTTAGGGTTAAGGTTAGGTTTAGGGTTAGCGGTTAGGGTTAGGGGTTAGGCTTAGGGTTAGGGTTAGGGGTTAGGTTTAGTTCAGTGGTAGTTGTTTACTGTGGGTTACGGTTAGGGGTTAAGGGTTAGGGTTAGGGTTAGTTCAGTGGTAGTTGTTTACTGCTTGACCTGAAATAACCCAGTCAGAGAACATTATGGGATGTTTCATGGAGAGAGTTCTAGCCATGTCCAGGGGTTGCCATCACAACTCTAATTTCTACTAAAAGTTATCCAGCAGAAACAACAGCATGCCTTTAGGAGCTGAGAGGAAAGCGCTGTGGTGAGATGGCCGTCTATGGGGTTCCCTTTAAGCTGATCCTAGATCAGTGGAACAGTGTGTTTCTGTCTGACCTGAGGGGCCCTGCAGACTGGGGGTCATCTTCAGGATCTGGCTCATAACATCTCCACGGTAACCATAACAGCAGCACGCAGGGCGAGACACCCCCCCCCTACACACACACACACACACACAGAGAGAGAGAGGGGCTACATGTTTCCTGTTCCATGCTGTCACCACTCCACTCAGTCTTCATCAGTAATGGATGCCGGAGTTCTTAGGAGCGGCTTGTCATCGCTGGCCTGCCAGGTGAGGCAAAGCCATTTAAACACGTAGACCTTCAAAGAGCTGCAGTATGCAGAGGTTACACACAGACACACTTACCACTCAAGGCCCCTAACACACACTCACACACTACACACTGCATACACACACCACAGTTAATCTCACCCTGGATAACAGACAGCTGTGCCAGAGTTCACCTGGAAATGACATCATCATCATCATCATCTCAGACACAGCGGGAAAGACACCTCACTCTCCAGACCAACACACCTCACTCTCCAGACCAACACACCTCACTCTCCAGACCAACACACCTCACTCTCCAGACCAACACACCTCAGACCAACACACCTCACTCTCCAGACCAACACACCTCACTCTCCAGACCAACACACCACACTCTCCACCGTATGTGTGTGTGTGTGGTCGCTGTGTGTGTTCCAGTGTGTTCTCTGTGTGTGTGTGTGTGTGTGTGTGTGTTCTCTGTGTGTGTGCTCCCCATGTGTGTTATCTGTGTGCGTGTGTGTGTGTGTGTGTGTGTGTGTGTGTGCGCGTGTGTTCTCTCTCTCTCTGTGTATGTGTGTGTGTGTGTGTGTGTGTTCTCTCTGTGTGTGTGTGTGTGTGTGTGTGTGTGTGTGTTTGTGTGTGTGTGTTTGTGTGCGTGTGTGTGTGTGTGTGTGTGTGTGTGTGTGTGTTCCCCATGTGTGTCCCTGTTTAAATATACACCCAACAAGGAGCAGGAGAGAGCTCTAGAACAGCAGCCTATAAGAGGCCGTTTAGGACGAAAACAATGAAACATTTGCACACACACACAACACATGCCCTACCATATGAAACACTTGCACACACAAATACTACAAGTGCATGCTTCAAAAAACGTGCACATGCACACAAACTACTTGCACGCTTGCTTGTTTGTGTGTTTGTGTGTGTGTTTGTGTGTATGTGTGTGTGCGTGTCTATTTGAGTGTGCGCGCAAGACAATTTTCAGTGCGCCAGGAAGTTCTTTCACTGTAACCGGAAAGGACGCTGAAGGCGCACAAAGAGTACTCAACTGGTTATTTCGCGCCTAACCATCACAAATGGCAAATAGTCCGATCACTGCTGAGGTTCTTAGCCTCTTGCAAAACCTTCTTAGTTCTCCAGTATTAATTAATTCCATTGCAAATTTTGTCCAGACGAATAATGCATCATCAACACCTGCACATTCCAAGGAAGAACTTGAATCAGAAATTCGTACGGTGTTCCGGCCTACACCGTGTAATATGGGGCAAAGCAGAGTTAGCACAGCGGCAAACGATTTTTCACATCCAGCAGCAGAGTCAAATTTTCCATGCCAATCTCTGCGCTATCAGACAAGACAACGTTATGGCAGCTGGGCTCCCAAAGGAAAGAAAAGGTAGGACATTTGAAGACATATGTAGTTTTCTTTATTAGCTAAGACATAAGTGACTGTCGTCAAATTAGTTTTGCAAAAATGTATTATAAACAAAAATTCGCTGATGTTAGTCGTTGGGTGTTTCCATAGTGGGCTATGGTGGCTAACTTTCATACCTTACAAAATAACCTGTGATATGGTTTTCCAGTTTATCAGAAATATTGCGTTTGGGAAATGTGTAGGAACATCTCTCTCTGCTTAAAACATTTTATTTTTATTGTTTTCAGGCCTAAAACACCTCTTCATAGAACTTTCAATAAGGACGTAGTACTACTGTCCACCACAACTCAAAACTCTGTGGTGAAACAAAACAAGAAACGGCGGCTGTATGAGAAAGGGAACATTCTGAGTGCATTCGAATTTGACAAAACGTGGGACTACAGAACAGTTATAAGTAAAATCCAGGAAGCATTCAGAGGGAAAATCCCATGTGATGTGAGGTAATAACAATGTTACAACATTTTGCTACCATATGCTAATCGGTGGTGAACGTAATGGGCTGGAGCTTTGAAAGCTTTAGTTTTTCTCGGAAGTTTTAAAATGTTAAGGCCATTAGCAGCTAGACAACAAAAATGTTAGCTATCATTCTCTCAAATACATCTCTCATGCACATTTATGAAGTAGTACTGGCAGCATTTTTTTCCGTTCACTCCTGAATATAATAATAATAATTTGTGATGTGTTTACCCTTAACTCAACTTAATTCAAACAAATGTCACATGTATTTTTTTTCCAGGTTGGAAATGCTCATGCCTTGTGGCAACAACCTTGTCTCACCAACATTGTGTGAAGGCCAGCAACTAGATGCAAATATGATACACAAGGTTTTCAAACGAGCTTCCCTATATTTGAGACCATCTCTAGATCTTGAGGTAAGTAGCAGGCATTAAACAGGCTTTCAGCATACATAATAATCATATGTATTTATTTAACACAACACTCAGCTCTACACCTGCAGTTTATTTATCCAACAGTCCCACACCGACACAACTTAACATTTTTATTTGTGTGCTTTGATATTTCAATTCAACATTACTCTGTAATAGTTGTTGGTCACAACCAACATTTAACTTTTTTTAAAGCCTGTGATTCTCGAAAGTTCGGATTCTGAAGATAGTTGGGTGGAAGAGGAGATGAATCCATCTAACACACAAGATAGGCAGGCATCAGTGTCAACCAGACCTAAGGTAACAAGAGAAGGAAATCATACTTTTGCTTCAGCAAATGCTTGGGCGTCAGCAGCACAGTCTCAAGCTTCAGCAAGTCCCCAGTCCTCAAGAGCTGAATCAAGTGCTGATGCCCTGGCCTCATCTAGCTTCCAGCAGCAAGCAAGTGCCCAACCCTCATCATCATTCCACCCACCTGCAAGTATCCAGACCGCAAACAGTTGGCAACGTAATTATGGAACGTACATTTCTCTCATAAATGATTACTCTGATGAAGAAGATGATGATGACCTTTACAGTGCCATCATTGCCAGTATTGAGGACCAGACGTAAGTGTATTATATTTATTAAATAAAACAAACAAATCTAACAAAAACATTCGCACCATTCCGTGTTTCGGTGAACATGCCATTGCTAATACATATTTGAAATAACATAGACTACTTTCACATGGTCTGCAATAATCCGACTATTTGTCTTATTCTGAATAGGACTATTTAGATTTAGCCGTTTACATGGCAATTTCTTATTCAAAGTCTTGTCTAAATCAGGGAAATATTACAATTGATGAATATGCAGGTGTTTTTCAATGTGCATGATTGTCATTTTAGACGTGCTAAAGAGGACATCCCTATTCACCAAATTTTGACTGAACTTGGTGAAAAGGTCGACACCAAAACCATTTGTAAGTTCAACATTAATCGCTCTGCTGTCCTTGATGGAGCCATTCGTGTTTTTCGAAGGCTGTCATACAATCCCAACAGCAAGATGTCCATTAAATTCTCGGATGACAAGGGAACAAGTGAAGAGGCTGTGGATCTAGGTGGCCCTAGACGAGAATTTCTTCGGCTGCTTATGGAAGCACTTACTCACTCTGGATTGTTTGAGGGACCAGAGGGAAACCTAAACTTGGCTCTTAATTCCCATGGTTTGTATTGCTGTGTGGTCATAATACCTTTTAATAATTAAAAGCCCAGTCCACCGATTTGCAACATTAATTGTATTTTGTAGTCACGGATTGCCATCAGTTGTGAGACTTTAGGATGCCAATAAAATCATTGTGGAGACAGAATGCTGTGAGAAGCATCCAATTCTACCTCCAGTGATGTCTGCCTCTAGTGATGTCTGCCTCCAGTGATGTCTGCTTCCAGTGATGTCTGCCTCTAGTGGCTGGAGTAAAAATGACAAGAGGAAAGGACCGAGGGTTGGCACATGGCCCATTCTAACTGAGATAAATGAAAATCCTCCTACAAGTCCCATCATTAATACGGCCACCCCTGATTAGAAAATGAATTTATGTAAAAAAAAATTGGTGGACTGTCTCTTTAATTTATTTTGTACAGTCTTGTGAACCAGTCATTCTGATGGCCTATTAATTTACAATATTTGTTACATTCTTTTTGTTGTGGAAGAAACATGTAAATCTGTTTTGCAATTTCATTTTCCAGCTGTGCGGGAGGATAGATATTTCATTGCAGGCAGAGCTATTGCTGTCACCCTGGTTCATGGAGGACCCCCTCCATGTTTCCTCTCTAAAACACTCTTCACCTGTATAGCTGAAGGCCCTGAAATGAGCAGACCAGCTCTAGAAGATATCGCGGACACTGAGCTTTTTGAAAAGCTGAAAAAGGTTTGTTGGGAGTTTTGCTCTGTATGGTTTTACATTTTTAGTTGAAGAGTAGCTCTGTCTTCCTTCTCTACCTTTTATAATACCATGCTTAATTTCATACTTTTATACCAAGGTGTCTGAATCCAAAACACTGGAGGACCTTCGACAGTCCACAGAGCCACTGACTGACTACCTTGCTAATGCTGGCTGTCTTAACAATCTCACAAGTTTGACTGAAAAGGATCAGCTAATGGAAGATGTTCTAATGTTTCAAGTGGTTAATCGTGTCCGTGGTCCATTTCAAAGGTGTGGCATATTCACTATTCTAACGGGCAAGTGGGTTTATATTTGATTGTCAAGTCTAGTCCATTAACTAATGATTTTATACGATCTACCTAATGTTGTCTTTTAGTTCTACTGAATTGGTAGTGGTTCAGTGTTAAGGTGTTTCTTAAAAGGAAAGGAATACTGTTCTGATGTAATTTTTCCATTTCAACAGCTTGCTTGATTAAGACTTTAAAAAGTTGGTGACTTTCACATGGGTTATTATCAAAGTAGTTTTTTTTTGTTATATTAGCGGGTAATCTGTTGTCTTTGGACTCAACTTTGCATTTAGGTTCAGAGAAGGATTGAAAACTCTAGGGGTGCTTCAGAAAATCCAACAGCATCCAGAGGCTTTTCGATCTGTCCTCTGTTACCAACCAGGGTGCCTCACTGCAGACGTCATGGATGGCCTGTTTGACATCAGATGGTCGGAGAAGGGCACTAACAAGAGAGCTGACGAGAATAAAGTGGTTGCCTATTGGAGGGATTATTTACAGAACACAGAAGGTGGGTCTTTTTCCAAAAACAGTTCACTGAGTTTCATTGTGGATCTTCATGGCACTTTATTCAATAAGACTATACCATGTACTATAGTGGTTTGTTGAGATAATTATTTCATTTGTACCTGAGAAAATGTATTCCTGCACTGCATTTTAAATGTATGTCTAACTCCCATGGACAATGTTTTTGTTAAAAAAAATCGTCAGAGGAGGAAAGGAGAACTAAGTTCGAAGAAGAGGAAGGAAAAAAGATGGAGGAAGATGAAGGGACAAAGAAGCTGGAGGACATCTTAAGCTTCGCGACTGGGTCCAATGCTGTGCCAGCAATTGGCTTTTCCCCGAAACCCTCCATAGAGTTTATTCATCCATGTGGCACTGAAAGAGGACGCTATCCTGTAGCAAACACCTGCGTCAACTGCCTTCGCCTGCCTATCCACAACAACTACATTGATTTTAAAAACAATATGGACTTTGCCATCCGCAACACCCAAGGCTTCGGGATGTTATAGTTCACACCTCTAAGCATTTCAAATTGGTCAGAATGTTAATGTTTGAAATTCAAGGATAACTGGATTGTTGCCCTAAAAGTTCAACATTTGTTAGTGTAGACAATTCTTAACAAAACATTTTTTGTAACATGTTTGATTATATAGAGAAGCTATACATCATAGAGAAGATTATGCAATGGTGTAAAGAATGTTTATTTTATATTTTCACATAGGCAAATATACTTAAATCCATTGTTCTACAGGGAAGCCAAACATAAAGAAACCCATGGATTGAGCTCAACGATTATTTACGTTTTTTCAATTTAGTCAAAGACTGTCGTGTTATAAAATAAATATGTACTGCAGACTTTTGTTTAAAGAAATGAAAACTTCCTGGACATTTTCTGACTAAAACGTAAAGATGTGGTGCAAAATGTTATTTAATGATAATGACCGAGGAATTCTCCCTTAGATATAAAGTGTTACTGTTAATGAAATCTATTGTAGAACGTGCTTTTTGAACCAAGGCATTAATCATTATAAGTTCAACGACCCTTTAGCTGAATATAGCTTCCTGGAGGTCACTGTTCTAACCTCTAGGCTAGATATAGTATTCCAACCTTTAAGCTGCATTCTTCTAAACTTCACTACACCTGTTGCAGCCTGGAAAAAGCAAGGCTTGCATTCTATGGATGTAGATATAAGACAGCAGACTTTAGGTTTAGTTATCATTCTCTTTCGGGCAGCGTCTTACACGTTGTGTGAGTATGATCCTTTTGCAAACGAACTTTGTCCTTTGCAGAAGTACTATCTTGGTAAAATACTTGTATCAAACCTTATTATCTGGTTAACTTGTGTTTACAAGTTTGTTGTACAACAATATAGTATTTGATCTCAACCATTTCAGTGTCTGTGTCTTATTGCGTTCTATTTTACTTATGTTCGTGAGTGTGTAAAGATTGAATCCACGACATTACAATATTGTCTTATCAATTCAGTACAAAGATAAAGGTACTTAGACTCCAAGTCTAGTTACCAGAAACTACAAGGGTCAAGAACAAATTCACTCCATGGTTACCATCATCCCTTAATGGATTAATAGTTTGTTGGATTTCCTCCATAATTGTGTCATTTACAAGATAGTTGTTTTCAGGAACCTCAACATTGTTGTTAAGATCAACTTCAGGCAGAGGTCCAATGTCACCAATACCTAAGGGTTTATCAGTGTCAAATACACTATTGACAGCCGTGTTATTGTGTCCAACATGGCTAACGACTCCCCTGTACCACAACTGCAAAGGTGTGAGGTTTCTCTCAGTCGAAAGTGCATGGTTATTCCACTGATTTGTGAATTCCCTGACAGCCTTTTGGATCCGTGGAAGGTAAATGTAATGCAAACAAAATAAGTGAAGTTCAGACAATGAATCAAGTATGCATTGGTTCTCCATAAACGTAAATAAATCAGAGAAATAATATGAAACTACTCGATTGAGCTCAGCCCACAGCCTTTCTATTCTCTGGTTGTGAACGCTCCTGCCTGATATGATGCTCCTTCTGTTCAACCCTCTTCTGCTCAACATAAATCGAGCAACCACGATGTTCTCCATGCCACGATCACATCTGACTCTAGATGGCAAGCCGAAGTTACGCACTCCTTCCCTAAACAGGGAAAGGACGCTTAAAGCCCTGTTGTTGTCCAGGCACTCAAGGTATATAATTGTGCGACTATACCCGTCAACGCACCCATGGAATACAATCCTCCAGTTGATCAGCTTGTGGTTTCCATCAATATGCCTGCCAATAGAGAGGACATAGCAAACAGTATTAAAAGTAAACTCCTACACGTCAGAACGCTTTAGTTGACATATTTGAAAGTATTTAATCATAAATACTTATTACTTTTTGAAGAATATAACCTACATGATAAACTATTTAAAATATTAATTCTACTCTCAGGCCTACTAAAACAACCCAAAATATAGATACATTAATTAGCCTATATATAACAGCGTGGTTGGTTA
>JAPMUY010000648.1:30000-60000 GCA_026901105.3 Galaxias olidus | reverse complement strand
AGAGGTCTCCTTAGAATCACTGTGGAGGACTTTTCTCCAGGTTGAGCGCTATAAAGGCTCCCAGGGCTGACCAGCAAACTCAAGGTAAGCTTTACACACTCCATTCAAACAGCAGAGGGTTAAATATATTGTAAATAGAATATAAAAGGTATTTTAATTTGGGGACAATCTCTTAATCTGTCAGTCTGTGGCCTCACTGCTCAGCTTCAGAATGGGATGCCAGCTTTGTGGAATAACTGCGTGATTGATGTTCTAAATTGACCATTTGGTCACTTGTTACATATCGCCACCATTGAACATTGTATTGTTTGCCTTAAACATTGAACATTGTATTGTTTGCCTTAAACATTGAACATTGTATTGTTTGCCTTAAACATTGAACATTGTATTGTTTGCCTTAAACATTGAACATTGTATTGTTTGCCTTAAACATTGAACATTGTAATGTTTGCCTTAAACATTGGACGTTGTAATGTTTGCCTTAAACATTGAACATTGTAAACAGTTCTATATTTAACTTACTTTCCTAGAAGGATAGTTATGGTTTAGACAATTTAGCTGTTGTTCTTTGTTTAGAAATACAATGGTGAATCTAGAAAATTCCTCTACCAACCCACCATCTGTCTACGAGCAGGCAGAAGTCCTTCAACATGAATCCCAGTTGTGTCTGAATCATTTTGAATTTCTGCTCCCAGTATGAGGTGACTACAGCATCCCATGCCTCACGTGATTGGCAGGCTTGGTTAAGCCAATCAGATGTCGGGGTTCGGGCACCCTTCAGTGTGCCTCGTGGTGGGGGGGGGGGGGGGGGGGGTTATTTCATAGTCCTGTAAAAAAATCTGTTTCATGATTTATCACTTTACTATTTCATTGTTTGAATAATAATTCTGAGAGTTAGCTTTGATAGTTAGAATTACATTAGTCAACAACAAGCAGTGCCTTGTGCTTCAACTCAATGAGCTGTTGGTGCCAAGGGGTCTGAAATGACCATAGGACTTTCATTTTCATAATAGAAGTCAGCGGTGAGAGAATGGACCACTCTAAGATGGAACGAGGTCAGAAGTCAGACCTAGGGACAGCTATGTAGCGTGGAACATGTTTTCATTCAAATACTTTCGTGTTATACATATTTTAATATTTTGAAACATGACGCTTAATTGCAGACAGTTACATTTTCTTTATTTGGCAGTAACAGATTTTGTTACTCTGGTCCAATATTTGAAATAGAAACCTTTTTGAAATGACTTAAAGCAATATGATTGTAGACATAGCATACACAGTTAGCACCTGTAGCAGTGACACTTCTCTTCCAGAGAGAGGGAGAGGGATAGAGAGAGAGGAGGGAGAGAGAGAGAGAGAGAGAGAGAGAGAGAGGGAGAGAGAGAGAGAGAGAGAGAAAGGGAGAGAGGAAAATGCAATATGATTGTAGACATAGCATACACAGTTAGCACCTGTAGCAGTGACACTTCTCTTCCAGAGAGAGGGAGAGGGAGAGAGGGAGAGAGAGAGAGAGAGAGAGGGAGAGAGGGAGAGAGGGAGAGAGAGAGAGAGAGGGAGAGAGAGGGAGAGAGAAAGAGAGAGAGAGAGAAAGGGAGAGAGGAAAATGCCTCTGGAGCAGGGATAGCTGGCCATCCTCCTGACACTCTAGAGTAATATCACTCTCTGATACACCAAACCCCTTCAGACAACACTGTGTCACAGAGTAATATCACTCTCTGATACACCAAACACCCTCAGACAACACTGTGTCACTCTAGAGTAATATCACTCTCTGATACACCAAACACCCTCAGAACACTGTGTCACTAGAGTAATATCACTCTCTGATACACCAAACACCCTCAGACAACACTGTGTCACTAGAGTAATATCACTCTCTGATACACCAAACACCCTCAGACAACACTGTCAGCCCGTATTACTAAACACTGCTGAATGTAAGAACACCTTTCATGGACTTTCTCTTTTCTCTTTATTTGATAGGGATAGTGATGGCCTAATGGCTGCACTGCTACCTCTTTATTTGACCTGCTGACCTAAGGGTCATGAGTTCACGCCCACCTGGAAACACCACTACTAGTGTACCGTTGAGGAAGGCACTTAACCCTAAGTTGCTCCAGGGAGACTGTCCCTGTAATTTCATTGTAGTTTCTTTGGATAAAAGCGTCTGCTAAATGATTGTAATGTAATGTAATGTAATGTAATGTACTGCAATGTACTGTAATGTAATGTAATGTACTGTGATGTAATCTCCTCTCATCTGTCTCTCTCTTAATATTCTGTTCTCCCTGGAGGAGGTGTCTGAACAGCTGATCTCTGTGTTCAGGAGACCCGTCACTCTCCCCTCCTCCCCACCTCCCCTCCTCCCCTCCTCCTGGAGGTGTCTGAACAGCTGATCTCTGTGTTCAGGAGACCCGTCACTCTCCCCTCCTCCCCACCTCCCCTCCTCCCCTCCTCCTGAGGTGTCTGAACAGCTGATCTCTGTGTTCAGTGTTCCCCCACCTCCCACCCTCCCCTCCTCCTGGAGGTGTCTGAACAGCTGACCCGTCACTCTCCCCCTCCTCTCCACCTGATCTCTGTGTTCCCCGCGTCCTCCCCTCCTCCTGGAGGTGTCTGAACAGCTGATCTCTGTGTTCAGGAGACCTGTCACTCTCCAGGAGACTCACTCTCTCCCCACCTCCCTCCCCTCCCCTCCTCTCTACCTCCTCCTCCTCCACTCTTCTCTACCTCCCCTCCTCTCCTCCCTCCCTACCTCTCCCTCCTCTCCCCTCTCTACCCCTCTCCCTACCTTCCCCTCCTAGGTGTCCAGCTGATCTCTGTGTTCCCACGTCTCCCCTCCTCCCCCCCCTCCTCCTCCTCCTACCTCCCCCTCCTCCCCTCCCCTCCTCTCTACCTTCTCTACCTCCCCCCTCTTCTCTACCTCCCCCTCTCTACCTCCCTACCTTCCTCCTCCTCCTCTACCTCCCCTCCTCCCCTCTTCTCTACCTCCCCTCCTCACCTCTCTCTACTCTCCTCTCCTCTCTACCTCCCTACCTCCCTCCTCTCTCTCTCTACCTCTCTTTAGGAAGTGGAACAGCCTCTCTACCTCCTCTCCTCTCTCTAGTCAATCTCTTACTAATATCAGGACACACTCACACACACAGAAAGAAACACAGAAACCTCTCTGCTCTACAAGATTTTTGGCTCAAATTCAGATGTACTGTTCACACACTGGTTTTCAACACACACAAACACACGTAGTTGAGCAAGCTGTAAATCTCCCTCAGTACCACGGGCTCCGTGCAGGGCGTGCACATATATGTGGACAGATGTGAGCACACACCCTCTCTGGCCCACCGCGTCATGGTTCCAGTGACGGGCTGCTTCAGCTGCTGCAGCCTCGTTTACGACGCCGTCCACACACACACACACACACACACTCACACACACACACACACACTCACTCTCACACACACACACACACACACGCACACTCACACACACACACACACAGCCACACACACACACAGACAAACACACACACACACACACACACACACACACACACACTCACACACTCACACACAAACCAATGGCAGAGCTGATGTCAAAAATCAAGTTCTAAACTAGACTTACGCTTTGTCAGTTTCAGAGCCAGATTCTGGTTATCTGCCTATGTGTGTGTGTGTGTGTATGTGTATGTGTGTGTCTCTGTGTCTGTTGTCTGTCTGCCTGTTGTATGTCAGTGTGTAAAGTTTTATCTCAGCCCACTAACAATGAGGAATGACACACACACACACACACACACACACGTACACACCCATCCATCCAGACAACATTGTAAAGCTGCAGAGGACCCTGGCAGGCTGACATCATCAACACGTGCCGATGATGACACCTTCAATGTCAGTGTCCCGCCCAGCCAATGAGCATGAACCAAGTTCTACACACCAGTAGTAATCTATGAGCATGTACCAAGTTCTACACACTAGTAGTAATCTATGAGCATGAACCAAGTTCTACACACCATGTAGTTCTACAAACTCCAATGAGCATGTACCAAGTTCTACACACTAGTAGTAATCAGTGAGCATGTACCAAGTTCTACACACTAGTAGTAACCAATGAGCATGTACCAAGTTCTACACACTAGTAGTAACCAATGAGCATGTACCAAGTTCTACACACTAGTAGTAATCAATGAGCATGTACCAAGTTCTACATACTAGTAGTAATCTATGAGCATGTACCAAGTTCTACACACTAGTAGTAACCAATGAGCATGTACCAAGTTCTACATACTAGTAGTAATCAATGAGCATGTACCAAGTTCTACACACTAGTAGTAACCAATGAGCATGTACCAAGTTCTACACACTAGTAGTAATCAATGAGCATGTACCAAGTTCTACATACTAGTAGTAATCTATGAGCATGTACCAAGTTCTACACACTAGTAGTAATCTATGAGCATGTACCAAGTTCTACACACTAGTAGTAATCTATGAGCATGAACCAAGTTCTACACACCAGTAGTAATCAATGAGCATGTACCAAGTTCTACACACTAGTAGTAACCAATGAGCATGTACCAAGTTCTACACACTAGTAGTAATCAATGAGCATGTACCAAGTTCTACAAACTAGTAGTAATCTGTGATGAGCATGTACCAAGTTCTACAAACTAGTAGTAATCTATGAGCATGTACCAAGTTCTACAAACTAGTAGTAACCAGTGAGCATGTACCAAGTTCTACACACTAGTAGTAATCAGTGAGCATGTACCAAGTTCTACACACTAGTAGTAATCTGTGAGCATGTTTCAAGTTCTACACACTAGTAGTAACTAGTATGGAGTAGTGACTGACTGTTTGTATAGAGTTTGTTTGTATAGAGTAGTGACAGACTGTTTGTAAGGAGTGGTGACGGACTGTTTGTATGGAGTAGTGACAGACTGTTTGTAAGGAGTAGTGACGGACTGTTTGTATGGAGTAGTGACAGACTGTTTGTATAGAGGAGTGACAGACTGTTTGTATGGAGTAGTGACAGACTGTCTGTATAGAGGAGTGACAGACTGTTTGTATGGAGTAGTGACAGACTGTCTGTATGGAGTAGTGACAGACTGTCTGTATATAGTAGTGACAGACTGTTTGTATGGAGTAGTGACAAACTTTATATGTAGTATTGACAGACTGCTTGAATGGAGTAGTGACAGAATGTTTAAATGGAGTAGTGACAGACTGTATGGAGTAGTGACAGACTGTTTGTATGAGTAGTGACAGACTGTTTGTATAGAGTAGTGACAGACTGTTTGTATGGAGTAGTGACAGACTGTTTGTATGAGTAGAGACAGACTGTCTGTATGGAGTAGTGACAGACTGTTTGTATGGAGTAGTGACAGACTGTTTGTAGTCTGTATGGAGTAGTGACAGACTGTTTGTCATGACAGACTGTTTGTATAGAGTAGTGACAGACTGTTTGTATGGAGTAGTGACAGACTGTTTGTACAGACTGTTTGTATGGAGTAGAGACAGACTGTTTGTCATGACAGACTGTTTGTATAGTAGTAGTGACAGACTGTCTGTATGGAGTAGTGACAGACTGTTTGTATAGAGTAGTGACAGACTGTTTGTATGGAGTAGTGACAGACTGTTTGTATAGAGTAGTGACAGACTGTTTGTATGCAGTAGTGACAGACTGTTTGTAGTGACAGACTGTCTGTATGGAGTAGTGACAGACTGTTTGTATGGAGTAGTGACAGACTGTTTGTATAGAGTAGTGACAGACTGTCTGTATGGAGTAATGACAGACTGTTTGTATGGAGTAGTGACAGACTGTTTGTATGAAGTAGTGACAGTGACAGACTGTTTGTATGAGTAGTGACAGACTGTTTGTATAGAGTAGTGACAGACTGTTTGTATGAGTAGTGACAGACTGTTTGTATGAGTAGTGACAGACTGTTTGTATGAGTAGTGACAGACTGTTTGTATAGAGTAGTGACAGACTGTTTGTATGAGTGGTGACAGACTGTTTGTATGGAGTAGTGACAGACTGTTTGTAGTGACAGACTGTTTGTATAGAGTAGTGACAGACTGTTTGTATAGAGTAGTGACAGACTGTTATTATAGAGTAGTGACAGACTGTCTGTATGGAGTAGTGACAGACTGTTTGTATGAGTAGTGACAGACTGTTTGCATGGAGTAGTGACAGACTGTTTGTATAGAGTAGTGAGAGACTGTTTGTATGGAGTAGTGACAGACTGTTTGTAGTGACAGACTGTTTGTATGAGTAGTGACAGACCGTTTGTATGAAGTAGTGACAGACTGTTTGAATGAGTAGTGACAGACCGTTTGTATGGAGTAGTGACAGACTGTTTGTTGGAGTGTATGTTTGAGTAGTGACAGACTGTTTGTATGGAGTAGTGACAGACTGTTGGTATGGAGTAGTGACAGACCGTTTGTATGGAGTAGTGACAGACTGCATGAGTAGTGACAGACTGTTTGTATGGAGTAGTGACAGACTGTTTGTATGGAGTAGTGACAGACCGTTTGTATGGAGTAGTGACAGACTGTTTGTATGGAGTAGGAACAGACTGCATGAGTAGTGACAGACTGTTTGTATGGAGTAGTGACAGACTCTATGAGTAGTGACAGACTGTTTGTATGGAGTAGTGACAGACTGTTTGTATGGAGTAGGAACAGACTGTTTGTATGGAGTAGTGACAGACTGTTTGTCTGGAGTAGGAACAGAGTGCATGAGTAGTGACAGACTGTTTGTATGGAGTAGTGACAGACTGTTTGTATGGAGTAGTGACAGACTGTTTGTATGGAGTAGTGACAGACTGTTTGTCTGGAGTAGGAACACTGTTTGTAGTGACTGCATGAGTAGTGACAGACTGTTTGTATGGAGTAGGAACAGACTGTTTGTATGAGTAGTGACAGACTGTTTGCATGGAGTAGTGACAGACTGTTTGTATGGAGTAGTGACAGACTGTATGGAAACTGTTAACAGACTGTCTGTAGGGGTAAACACACCACAGACTCTGTACTTTGCAGATAATCACTGACCACAGTCTCAGATAGCTCTCTATCTTCCCAACACCCATCATCTATAACCCAACATCGAGCCGACCAACCCTAACCCAACATTGAGCCGACCAACCCTAACCTACCATGGAGACTTGAAATAATATTTTCTTTTTGCATGTTAACCGTGTTGTGGGGCTCAGGTCTCTGTATGTATAGAGGTGAAGTTAATGGATGCATGTTAACCGTGTTGTGGGGCTCAGGTCTCTGTATGTATAGAGGTGAAGTTAATGGATGCATGTTAACAGTGTTGTGGGGCTCAGGTCTCTGTATGTATAGAGGTGAAGTTAATGGATGCATGTTAACCGTGTTGTGGGGCTCAGGTCTCTGTATGTATAGAGGTGAAGTTAATGGATGCATGTTAACCGTGTTGTGGGGCTCAGGTCTCTGTATGTATAGAGGTGAAGTTAATGGATGCATGTTAACCGTGTTGTGGGGCTCAGGTCTCTGTATGTATAGAGTATAGTATAGTATATAGTAATACTGTTGTGGGGCTCAGGTCTCTGTATGTATAGAGTATAGTATAGTATATAGTAATACTGTTGTGGGGCTCAGGTCTCTGTATGTATAGAGTATAGTATAGTATATAGTAATACTGTTGTGGGGCTCTGGGACCCGTCATGTTTACAATATTCATCAGGATTGCTGAAACACTAAATCCCATTCTCTGAAGCAAATCATCAGTGGCCTAAACTCATTTGTCGACTCAATCACTCTTTTGGCAAAACCTTAAACAAGTTTAGGTAGTTTGACACGATTTGCAAAACAATTTCACTCTTTTTTTCCTGTTACCTGGCAAGGGACAACATTGCATGTGATGTGGACAAAGTCCTCTGGCCGGACCCACCCCAAAGACGTGACGCTGAGACAGAATGAATCTCTGACTGACTTTGAGTTTGCAGTTGCACAACATTTTGGAGTGTACTGTAATGTGCTTTTCATTTACTGAAGTTTTCTTTGTTCTTTGGGGGTACTGTTTTTTTGCAAGTGCTGAATTTAGACATTCAATTCTGTATTACTTGCAGTATATACAATACAATACATTCATTGTGCTAAGTTATGATTACTATTACTGTATACTTATTTGTTTTTTGCAAAATGCGTTTACGATACACAATAAAAAACAAAATGTGTACCTACGTGCCCTGGATGCTGTGTTCTCCACCGTCTGATGAATGCTCTGTGGTTGTTACATCTTTACCGTCTGATGAATGCTCTGTGGTTGTTACATCTTTACCGTCTGATGAATGCTCTGTGGTTGTTACATCTTTACCGGCTGATGAATGCTCTGTGGTTGTTACATCTTTACCGTCTGATGAATGCTCTGTGGTTGTTACATCTTTACCGTCTGTGTGAATGAATGCTCTGTGGTTGTTACATCTTTACCGTCTGATGAATGGTCTGTGGTTGTTACATCTTTACCGTCTGATGAATGCTCTGTGGTTGTTACATCTTTACCGTCTGATGAATGCTCTGTGGTTGTTACATCTTTACCGTCTGTGTGAATGATCTGGAAGCACTGTTTGATTTTGTCAGAAGATTCCGGGGTTATATGAATGTAGTTTGAATATTTGTATTTGTTTAAGTTTTTAAAGTTTTGAGAAAATGGGTGAAAGTTTCAAGAAATGTGTTTTAGCAATTGTGAAACTGTAAAAGAAAAATGATGCAATGCATAATCTTTTCAACCTGAAACTCATTGATATTGGCTCGTTTTCTGTGAAGAACTTGTTAAAAAACAAATGTCTATTGAGAACACACTGTGCCCCCCCCCCCCCCCCCACACACACACACACATTTCTAAATACATTCACAGGCCTATAGAGTTAGGGTCCACTGGACTCCAGGGTCATACAGGTATTAGAATTGTAAGTAAAACATGTAGGCATGGTAAAAAGAAGAGACAGAGGTTTGCTGTGTTCCTACAGAACACTGTCTTCCATCAGTTTGGACATGTATTATTATGGCTGTATTGTTTTAAAAACCCAATGATGTTGTGGGTCCAGTAACAGAAACATGAACACCAAATCTTTCACAAACCACAAATATCACTTCTATTGATAAATGTGATCTAGCAGAGGTAAATGGCAAATATTAACCATATTTACTGTCTCTATTACTTGTCTTTGAGATGGAGTCAACATCTGAGATGTATTTTTATATAAATGGTTATGACTATAGTTTTTAAAACCCATTAATGTTGTGGGCCTATCAGACCTTGGGTGAGTAACAGAAACAGGAACACCACAGAAGAAGGGTTAAGTAAACACACACGTCTCCAGGGTTGATGTCACAGACGCCCTTAGCAGAAACTTAAACAGCAACGTCTCCGTCAAGAATAAACAATGCACAGACATATTATAGTCCTCTTAATGGGTGAAGTCAGGATTTCATAAATCAATACTACAAAAATATCCTTTCCTGATTGATCCCTCACTCATCCAGTCTTAATAGGAAGCATCCAAACAATCCGTTTTGTTTTCTAAACTATCGCCTTACATCCTAAGAGCTGCTCTGTATCAAATGGACTCTAGTATTTCAACATGGAACCGTTTCGGCGTTCCCACGGCGATGTAAACAGATGATCTCAGCTGGGTGGTGCTGGCTGCTCTGAGCAGGCTGGGCCGGGCCGGGCCGTGCCAAACACATAGGGAACAAACGGCTACTCACAACTGTCTGACATTTAGTGAGGGGATTTTAGAGGGGTTTAGGAGAGAGGGAGAGAGAGAGAGAGAGAGAGAGGGATAAAAAGGAAGCGTGAAGGGGGAAGTAAATAAACAGAGTGAAAGGGTGAAGGAGGGAGAGAAATGTGCATTAACATTTACCTCCACTGTCCTGAAGACACTATATACTCATCTAAACTTAGAGTTCAACTAAGTTCAACTAAACTTAACTGAAGTTAAACTAAAGTTGTATTGAACTTAATTTAAACTAAACTAAACTAATATTAAATTAAACCAAAGTTTGACTTAAAACTGAACTTAGCTAAACTTATAGTTAAACTAAACTAAAGTTATACAAAACTGAAGTTAAACTAAAGTTATACTAAACTAAAGTAAAACTGAAGTTGAACTAAAGAAACTAAGTTAAACTAAAGTTAAACTAAAAAAACTCAGTGAAACTAAAGCTATACTAAACTAAACAAAAATTAAACTGAAGTTGAACTGAACAAAGTTTAACTAAACAAAGTTAAACTAAAGTTAAACTAAACTAAAGTTAAACTAAAGTTGAACTAAACAAACTAAGTTAAACTAAACTAAACTAAAATTAAACTGAAGTTGAACTAAACAAACTGAAGTTAAACTAAACTAAGTTAAACTGAAGCCCAATCTTTGGTTGTCCTACAGATGCAGTGGAAGCGGGTGATGACGTGCCTCAGGGTCCTAGGGACCACCCTGTTCGGGGTATCCCTGTTGGTGGGCATCTCCACTGCCTACATCATGGGCTACCAGTTCTTCTCCACCTCTCACCACCACCTGTCCTTTGGCCTGTACGGAGCCATCCTGGTGGTGCACCTTCTCATCCAGAGCCTGTTCGCCTTGCTGGAGCACCGCAACATGAGGCGCTCCCTGGAGACGCCTATCAAGCTCACCAAGACTCTGGCCCTGTGCATCGCCGCCTACCAGGAGGACCCCAACTACCTGAGGAAGTGCCTGGTGTCTGTCAAACGTCTCACCTACCCCGGCATCAAGGTTGTCATGGTGATCGACGGGAACGGCCAGGACGACCTCTACATGATGGACATCTTTGCGGAGGTCATGGGTCGCGACAAGGCTGCGACGTACGTGTGGAAGAGTAACTACCACCACGTGGGGGAGGGGCAGACAGAGGACGCCTACAGGGACAGTCTGGCACACGTCTCCAGGCTGGTCCTCAACAACAAGTGGGTCTGCATCATGCAGAAGTGGGGAGGCAAGAGGGAGGTCATGTACACAGCCTTCAAAGCACTGGGACGCAGCGTGCACTATGTACAGGTGAGACAACAGAGGGAGGGAGGGAGGGAGGGAAGAGGAAGGTGATGGAGGGAGGGGGGGGGGTGATGTATACAGCCTTTCAAAGCACTGCGGTGCAGCGTGCGCTACGTACAGGTGAGACAACGGAGGGAGGGAGGGATGGAGGGATGGAGGGAGACAGGGCTCTAGGGAACTATTCACAGTCCAGGTAAGGCCAGGACAGCGTGGGGAGGGGGAGGGGGGTTCCACAAAGACTCCTTGTGTGTTTAGAGGGACAGATAGGCAGACAGGCTGCTGGCAGGCGTTAACACTCACTGCTAACCAACACTCAGAGATATACCATCACCATGCCTCACTGCACACTCAGAGATACACCATCACCATGCCTCACTGTCAGAGATACACCATCACCATGCCTCACTGCACACTCAGAGATACACCATCACCATGCCTCACTGCACACTCAGATACACCATCACCATGCCTCACTGCACACTCAGAGATACACCATCACCATGCCTCACTGCACACTCAGAGATACACCATCTCCATGCCTCACTGCACACTCAGAGATACACCATCTCCATGCCTCACTGCACACTCAGAGATACACCATCACCATGCCTCACTGCACACAGAGATACACCATCACCATGCCTCACTGCACACTCAGAGATACACCATCACCATGCCTCACTGCACACTCAGAGATACACCATCTCCATGCCTCACTGCACACTCAGAGATACACCATCACCATGCCTCACTGCACAGAGATACACCATCTCCATGCCTCACTGCACACTCAGAGATACACCATCACCATGCCTCACTGTCAGAGATACACCATCACCATGCCTCACTGCACACAGAGATACACCATCACCATGCCTCACTGCACACTCAGAGATACACCATCTCCATGCCTCACTGCACACTCAGAGATACACCATCACCATGCCTCACTGTCAGAGATACACCATCACCATGCCTCACTGCACACTCAGAGATACACCATCACCATGCCTCACTGCACACAGAGATACACCATCACCATGCCTCACTGTCAGAGATACACCATCACCATGCCTCACTGCACACTCAGAGATACACCATCTCCATGCCTCACTGCACACTCAGAGATACACCATCTCCATGCCTCACTGCACACAGAGGTACACCATCTCCATGCCTCACAGCACACAGAGATACACCATCACCATGCCTCACTGCACACTCAGAGATACACCATCCCCATGCCTCACTGCACACTCAGAGATACACCATCACCATGCCTCACTGCACACTCAGAGATACACCATCACCATGCCTCACTGCACACTCAGAGATACACCATCTCCATGCCCGACCATACTGTATTTACATACCCCGTTTACGCTTAAAGCAATGTTGGAAATCCCCTTTTTTGTCCCTTCCTACTTAGTGACCAGGTCATGCGGGTCAGGTCAAAGGTTACAGTGTAGAGAAAGGGGCAGGACTTCGTGTCGCCCACTGTTTTCCTTCTACTACTCCATGTATAATAGCACTTATGATAGCCAGTGTAGTGTTTACCTCAGGAGGACTTAGTGTGTAGCTTGTCAGTCTCTCTCTCTCTCTCTCTCTCTCTCTCCCCCCCTGTCTCCCTCTCTCTGTCGCCACCTTTCTCTCTCTCTCTGTCTCCCTTTCTCTCTCTCCCTCTCTCCCCCAACCCTCTGTCTCTCTCTCTCCCTGTCTCTCTCTCTCTCTCTCTCTCTCTCTCTCTCTGTCACCTCTGTCTCTCTCTCTCTCCCCCCTGTCTCCCTCTCTGTCGCCCCTTCTCTCTCTCTCCCTGTCTCCCTTTGTCTCTCTCCCTGTCTCCCTTTGTCTCTCTCTCCCTGTCTCCCTTTGTCTCTCCCTCTCTCCCAACCCTCTGTCTCTCTGTCTCCCTTTGTCTCTCTCTCTCTCTCTGTCTCCCTTTGTCTCTCTCTCTCCCTGTCTCCCTTTGTCTCTCCCTCTCTCCCTTTGTCTCTCTCCCTCTCTCCCCAACCCTCTGTCTCTCTCTCTCTCTCTGTCCCCCTTTCTCTCTCTCTCTCTCTGTCTCCCTTTGTCTCTTTCCCGCTCTCCCACAGCCCTCTGTCTCTCTCTCTCTCTGTCTCCCCTTGTCTCTCCCTCTCTCCCTTTATCTCTCTCCCTCTCTCCCCCAACCCTCTGTCTCTCTCCCTCTCTCCCCCAGCCCTCTGTCTCTCCCTCTCTCCCTGTCTCCCTCTGTCTCTCTCCATGTCTCTCCCTCTCTCTCTGTCTCCCTCTGTCTCCCTCTCTCTCTGTCTCTCTCTCTCTCTCTCTCTGTCTCCCCTCTCTCCTCTGTCTCCCTTTGTCTCTCTCTCTCTCCTGTCTCCCTTTGTCTCTCTCTCTCTCTCTCTCTCTCTCTTCCTTTCTCTCTCTCTCTCTCTCTCTCTCTCTCTCTCTCTGTCTCCCTTTCTCTCTCTCTCTGTTTCTCTGTCTCTCTCTCTCTCTGTCTCCCTTTCTCTCTTGCTCTCTCTCTCTCTCTCTCTCTCTCTCTCTCTCTCTCTCTGTGTCTCCCTTTGTCTCTCTCTCTCCCTGTCTCCCTTTGTCTCTCTCTCTCCCTGTCTCCTTGTCTCTCTCTCTCTCTGTCTCCCTTTGTCTCTCTCTCTCCCTGTCTCCCTTTGTCTCTCTCTCTCTCTCTGTCTCTCTTTGTCTCTCTCTCTCTCTCTCTCTGTCTCCCTTGTCTCTCTCTCTCTCCTGTCTCCCTTTGTCTCTCTCTCTCTCTGTCTCCCTTTGTCTCTCTCTCTCCCTGTCTCCCTTTGTCTCTGTCTATGTCTCTCCCAGTCCTCTGTCACCCATCTTGTTAGCTTTCTGTCCCCCATCCTGCTAGCTGTGCCTGAAGCTGAAAAATGTAATAAACCATTTGGAAGCAGCACAATGACACATTATGGTTTGTTACCTTAAAGGGTTAAACATTTAAGACCGCGGACGGCCAATGACATCTTTCCCACACCTGTTGTTGGGCGAGGTGTGCCAGAGATCAAAACTTTAATCGAATGTTCACTCAAAGGTTGTAGCTGTGCCAAAAATGACCCTCTTTGCATCCCTCGCAACATGAAAGCTGGTTATGTTTGAACTGTTTCTTGATTGTTAGGTTTAGGGTTGATTGTTAGGGTTAGGGTTGATTGTTAGGGTTAGGGATAGGGTTGATTATTAGGGTTAGGGATAGGGTTGATTGTTAGGGTTAGGGTTGTTTGTTAGGGTTAGGGATAGGGTTGATTATTAGGGTTAGGGTTGATTATTAGGGTTAGGGTTAGGTTTGATTGTAAGGGTTAGGGTTGATTATTAGGGTTAGGGTTGATTATTAGGGTTAGGGTTGATTGTTAGGGTCAGGGTTGATTATTAGGGTTAGGGATAGGGTTGATTATTAGGGTTAGGGTTAGGGTTGATTATTAGGGTTAGGGTTAGGGTTGATTATTAGGGTTAGGGTTAGGGTTGATTGTTAGGGTTAGGGTTAGACCTCTTTTGTCTTTGTGGTGTTGTGTTAAATGTTGCTAAAAACATTTGAATGAAGACTAAAAAAAACAGAAGTGAGAGGACAGTATTAGCACTCACCATACACCTGCCCACGGCAGGGCTAACCCTCACCCTAACCCTAACCCTAACCCACGGCAGGCCCTAAGCAGTATTAGGGTTTCTCATAAAGAGCTTTATCAGTCAGTTATGGCCTGCAACCACGTCTTTATTGTTCATAAAAGGAATCTAGCTCTGAAAGATGTATTTTTGGTAATGTCTAAGTCTATATTACCAGAGCACAAAAGGACATCACTTTAATGTTTGTGAGACCTCTAGAGGCAGCTGGCAGTCTCACTACAATACAATCATATAGCCGTATATTACAGGGTACTACAATACAATCATGTAGCAGTATATTACAGGGTACTACAATACAATCATATAGCAGTATATTACAGGGTACTACAATACAATCATAGCCGTATATTACAGGGTACTACAATACAATCATATAGCAGTATATTACAGGGTACTACAATACAATCATATAGCAGTATATTACAGGGTACTACAATACAATCATATAGCAGTATATTACAGGGTACTACAATACAATCATATAGCAGTATATTACAGGGTACTACAATACAATCATATAGCAGTATATTACAGGGTACTACAATACAATCATATAGCAGTATATTACAGGGTACTACAATACAATCATATAGCAGTATATTACAGGGTACTACAATACAATCATAGCCGTATATTACAGGGTACTACATTACAATCATATAGCAGTATATTACAGGGTACTACATTACAATCATATAGCAGTATATTACAGGGTACTACATTATATACATTACATCCCTATGAAGTGTAAGCTGTGTCTCCTCAGTTGGTCTTACAGCCAATGTGTGATGACAGAGTCTGGCGTTGCCGTGACATCACCAAGGTGGAGTTAGGCATGGGGCTGGAGGCATCCTGACAGTGTCAGACATTGGCATCTCACTCTCTTGTAACGGGTCATATGTTCATGAATCCTGTGCATCAGTTTATAGATGGCGGTGTGGTGCTTGTTGTTGAGACAGCTCCCAGGACAACAGTGAGAACCTTGTTCTGAATTCACAGCTGCAACTCCTCGTCATATAGCTATTATAATAATGATTTATAAATATTATTATACAGCTATTATAATAATGATTTATAAATATTATTATATAGCTATTATGGGCTTAGTCTTTCTGCCATGTTGTGATTTGAGTGATAGGTGATTGTATCTCTGTGTATGTGAGTGACAGGTGACTGTATCTGTGTATGTGAGTGACAGGTGACTGTCTCTCTGTGTATGTGAGTGACAGGTGACTGTATCTGTGTATGTGAGTGACAGGTGACTGTATCTGTGTATGTGAGTGACAGGTGACTGTGTCTCTGTGTATGTGAGTGACAGGTGACTGTATCTGTGTATGTGAGTGACAGGTGACTGTATCTCTGTGTATGTGAGTGACAGGTGACTGTATCTCTGTGTATGTGAGTGACAGGTGACTGTATCTGTGTATGTGAGTGACAGGTGACTGTGTCTCTGTGTATGTGAGTGACTGGTGACTGTATCGGTGTATGTGAGTGACAGGTGACTGTATCTCTGTGTATGTGAGTGACAGGTGACTGTATCTGTGTATGTGAGTGACAGGTGACTGTATCTGTGTATGTGAGTGACAGTTGAGTGTATCTGTGTACGTGAGTGACAGTTGAGTGTATCTGTGTACGTGAGTGACAGGTGACTGTCTCTGTGTATGTGAGTGACAGGTGACTGTGTCTCTGTGTATGTGAGTGACAGGTGACTGTATCTGTGTATATGAGTGACAGGTGACTGTATCTGTGTATGTGAGTGACTGGTGACTGTATCTGTATCTGTGTATGTGAGTGACAGGTGACTGTCTCCGTGTATGTGAGTGACAGGTGACTCTGTCTCTGTGTATGTGAGTGACAGGTGACTGTGCCTGTGTATGTGAGTGACTGGTGACTGTATCTGTGTATGTGAGTGACAGGTGACTGTGTCTGTGTATGTGAGTGACTGGTGACTGTATCCCTGTGTATGTGAGTGACAGGTGACTGTATCTGTGTATGTGAGTGACTGGTGACTGTCTCCGTGTATGTGACAGGTGAATGTCTCTGTGACTGTGTCTGTGTGTATGTAAGTGACTGGTGACTCTGTCTCTGTGTCTGTGTGTATAGGAAAGATCAGCCTGACGTCACAACAACAAAAAACTACAGTAATTTCCGGGTGGCGGAAGTATCGCCTCCAATGTAGAGACGGCTATAAACAAGTTATTCTTTATGACAGCGATGAGCATACACATAAAATATTTAGTTTTTAAATGGTTTGAAATGTTGTATCTTGTCCAAACACCAAGCTGTTATAATTACAAAGCAATTGGTTTTTACATGCTTTTTTACGGTTTGGTAAAGTAGGCTAGTCTATTAGATAAGTTAACGGTTAACTTGCTAGCCAGTAGGCTAACTACTAAATAGGAGCTGGTTTGTTACAGATATGTAGGTGAAGATAGGTAAACAGAAAATACATAGAAACGCCGTTTGTTTCTGATCGTGATGGACTATTAAGCATTATTATTAAGTATCAATTCTTTATTTTTACCCCAACTGGCCCAAGTCTGACCTCGCAACCGTGACCGCGTTGGATGCGGCGGCACCGGCAGGGGGTTCAGACAATGAATTACTACCAACTGTCGTTAGTTAGCTGTGAAGTGTTTCCTTAATCTAATAAATCTATGTTATTTGGGGGACACAGTTCAGATTAGCCTACATTTGTTTATTAATATAGATTTTTGTCACCTCATAAATTAATTATACTGAATGACAGAGAAAGAATTAGCCTAAGACAAGTTAAGAATAAAAGATAGACCAACTTAAAAGAGGAAAAAAAGACGTGGGCTAGTTCTCATAGCGTTAAGGTGTCAGCCAGGGAAGCAACGTTTAACTTCCATAAAACGTTAATGTTGGCCACTTTGTAATGCTTAATATGTTACCAGCACGTTAAAAATGTCATGTGAACAAGTGCTTTCAACATAGTTGTCTTTGGGCGTTTTTGCTTCATTTCAGAGGGGGAATCTGTACACATCTAGCACTCTACAACTCGCCAAAATTGTGGTTAATTCCTAAACACAACAGATTAAAGCGTATTCTCTCACTCAAAACTGTTACTTCCGCCACTCGGAAGTGTTGCTAGAGTTTTTGTTTACAAACATACTGATCTCTCTGTGTATAGGTGTGTGACTCGGACACCATGCTGGACCCAGCCTGTTCTGTGGAGATGGTCAAGGTTCTGGAGGAGGATCCTATGGTGGGCGGGGTCGGAGGGGACGTGCAGGTACCACAACCAATCAAAACACAGCACACTCAAATCACAGCCCAACACAGACGAAGTTGAGTCGTATGTTGATGTGTGTGCATATATATATATATATATATATATATACACACACACTGGTCAAAAAAATGAAAGGAACACTTTTTAATCAGAATATTGCATAAAGTCAATTAAACTTCTGGGATATTGATCTAGTCAGTTAAGTAGAGGGGGTTGTTAATCAATTTCAGCTGCTTTGGTGTTAATGAAATTAACAACAGGTGCACTAGAGGGGCAACAATGAGACGACCCCCAAAACAGGAATGGTTTTCCAGGTGGAGGCCACTGACATTTTTTCCCTCCTCATCTTTTCTGACTGTTTTTCACTAGTTGCATTTGGCTAGGGTCAGTGTCACTACTGGTAGCATGAGGCGATACCTGGACCTTACAGAGGTTGCACAGGCAGTCCAACTCCTCCAGGATGACACATCAATACGTGCCATTGCCAGAAGGTTTGCTGTGTCTCCCTGCACAGTCTCAAGAGCATGGAGGACATTCCAGGAGACAGGAAGTTACTCTAGAGCTGGACAGGGCCGTAGAAGGTCCTTAACCCATCAGCAGGACCGGTATCTGCTCCAATTTGCAAGGAGGAACAGGATGAGAACTGCCAGAGCCCTACAAAATGACCTCCAGCAGGCCATTGGTGTGAACGTCTCTGACCAAACAAACAGAAACAGACTTCATGAGGGTGGCCTGAGGGCCCGACGTCCTTTAGTGGGCCCTTTGCTCACTGCCCGGTACTGTGGAGCTCGATTGGCATTTGCCATAGAACACCAGAATTGGCAGGTCCGCCAGCGGCGCCCTGTGCTTTTCACAGATGAGCGCAGGTTCACCCTGAGCACATGTGACAGACGTGAAAGGGTCTGGAGAAGCTGTGAAGAACATTATGCTGCCAGTAATATCGTTCAGCATTAACGGTTTGGTGGTGGGTCAGTGATGGTCTAGGGAGGCATATCCATGGAGGGACGCACAGACCTCTACAGGCTAGACAATGGCACCCTGACTGCCATTAGGTATCGGGATGAAATCCTTGGACCCATTGTCAGACCCTACGCTGGTGCAGTGGGTCCTGGGTTCCTCCTGGTGCACGACAATGCCCAGCCTCATGTGGCGAGAGTATGCAGGCAGTTCCTGGAGGATGAAGGAATTGATACCATTGACTGGCCCCCTACGCTCGCCTAACCTAAATCCAATAGAACACCTCTGGGACATTATGTTTCGGTCCATCCGACGCCACCAAGTTGCACCTCAGACTGTCCAGGAGCTCAGTGATGCCCTGGTCCAGATCTGGGAGGAGATACCCCAGAACACCATCCGTCGTCTCATTAGGAGCATGCCCCGACGTTGTCAGGCATGTTTACAAGCATGTGGGGGCAACACACAGTACTGAGTACCATTTTGAGATGCTGCAATGGAATTTCAGCAAAATGGACTAGCCTGCCGCATCATTTTTTCACTTTGATTTTCAGGGTGTCTTTGAATTCAGCCTTCTGTAGGTTGATCATTTTCCTTTCCATCAAACAATGTGGCATCCTTTCATTCCTAACACATAACCCAGTCCATATCAGTATAGATATCCAGCATGATTTTTTCCCCCCTTTGAGATGTGATGTGTTTCAAAGTGAGCAGTGTGTATTTATATATAGACAGGTAGATACAGTGCCTTGCAAAAGTATTCACCCCCCTTGGCATTTTTCATGTTTTGTTGCCTCACAACCTGGAATTAGAATGGATTGTTTGAAGGTTTGCATCATTTCATCCAGAGAACATGCCTACAACTTTGAAGATGTGATTTTTTTTTTTTATTGTGAAGCAAACAACAAATAGGACAAAATAACAGAAAACTTCAGCGTGCATAAATATTCACCCCCCTAAGGTCAGTACTTTGTAGAGCCGCCTTTTGCGACAATTACAGCTGCAAGTCGCTTTGGATAAGTCTCTATGAGCTTGCCACATCTTGCCACTGGGATTTTTGCCCATTCCTCAAGGCAAAACTGCTCCAGCTCCTTCATGTTGGATGGTTTCCGCTTGTGAACAGCAATCTTCAAGTCTGACCACAGATTCTCAATTGGATTGAGATCTGGGCTTTGACTAGGCCATTCCAACACATTTAAATGTTTCCCCTTAAACCACTCGAGTGTCACTTTAGCAGTATGCTTCGGGTCATTGTCCTGCTGGAAGGTGAACCTCCGTCCCAGTCTCAAATCACAGGCAGACTGAAATAGGTTTTGCTCAAGAATATCCCTGTATTTAGCACCATCCATCTTTCCCTCGACTCGAATCAGTTTCCCAGTCCCTGCTGCTGAAAAACATCCCCACAGCATGATGCTGCCACCACCATGTTTCACTGTGGGGATGGTGTTCTTGCGGTGATGGGATGTGTTGGGTTTGCGCCAGACATAGCGTTTTCCTTGGTGGCCGAAAAGTTAAATTTTAGTCTCATCTGACCAGAGCACCTTCCTCCATACATTTGGGGAGTCGCCCACATGTCTTTTGGCAAACTCAAAACGTGCCATCTTATTTTTAACACTAAGTAATGGCTTTTTTCTGGCCACTCTTCCATAAAGCCCAGCTCTATGGAGTGTACGGCCTATTGTGGTCCCATGCGCAGATACACCAGTCTCTGCTGTGGAACTCTGCAGCTCCTTTAGGGTTACCTTTGGTCTCTGTGCTGCCTCTCTGATTAATGCCCTCCTTGCCCGGTCTGTGAGTTTTGGTATGCGGCCCTCTCTTGGCAGGTTTGTTGTGGTACCATGTTCTTTCCATTTGAAGATGATGGATTTGATGGTGCTCCGGGGGATCATCAAAGATTTGGATATTTTTTTATAACCCAACCCTGACTAGTACTTCTCAACAACTTTGTCCCTGACTTGTTTGGAGAGCTCCTTGGTCTTCATGGTGTGATGCCTCTTGCTTAGTGGTGTTGCAGCCTCTGGGACCTTTCAGAAAAGGTGTGTTTATACTGACAGATCATGTGACACTTAGATTACACACAGGTGGACTTCATTTCACTAATTATGTTACTTCTGAAGGTAATTGGTTGCACCAGAACTTTTGAGGGGCTTCATAGCAAAGGGGGTGAATACATATGCACATGCCAATTTCCAGATTTTTATTTAAAAAAATAATTTTTAATATATTTTTTTTCCTCATTTCACTTCACCAACTTAGACTATTTTGTGCAGATCCATCACATAAAATTCAGATTAAAAAAACAGTTAAATTACAGGTTGTAATGTAACAAAATAAGTAACTAGCCAAGGGGGGTGAATACTTTTGCAAGGCACTGTAGATAGATAGACAGACAGATAGATAGATATTCTTACACTTTTTCTTGACCTCCTTCAACTTGTTTTTTTCGCTCTCCATCTCTCTATTTTTCTATTTTCTCCCTCCTCTACTGCCCCTTCCCTCCCTCATTCTCTCTCTCTCTGTAGATCCTGAATAAGTATGAGTCCTGGATCTCCTTTCTGAGCAGTGTGCGTTACTGGATGGCCTTTAACGTGGAGCGGGCCTGCCAGTCCTACTTTGGCTGTGTGCAGTGCATCAGCGGCCCGCTGGGCATGTACCGGAACGGGCTGCTGCACGACTTCCTGGAGCCCTGGTACCACCAGACCTTCATGGGCTCTCACTGCAGCTTTGGAGACGACCGGCACCTCACTAACCGCGTGCTGAGCCTGGGCTACGCCACCAAGTACACAGCCCGCTCCAAGTGCCTGACGGAGACGCCCATCACCTACCTGCGCTGGCTTAACCAGCAGACGCGCTGGAGCAAGTCCTACTTCCGCGAGTGGCTGTACAACGCCCTGTGGTTCCACAAGCACCACCTGTGGATGACCTACGAGGCCGTCATCACTGGCTTCTTCCCCTTCTTCCTCATTGCCACGGCCATTCAGCTCTTCTACCAGGGCCGGCTGTGGAACATCCTCCTCTTCCTCCTCATTGTGCAGGCCGTGGCGCTCGTCAAGGCCACCTTCGCCAGCTGTCTCCGTGGCAACGTCGTCATGGTGTTCATGTCCTTCTATTCCGTGTTATACATGTCCAGCTTGTTGCCGGCCAAGATGTTTGCCATAGCAACCATCAACAAGGCGGGCTGGGGCACGTCAGGCAGGAGGACTGTGGTGACTAACTTCGTGGGCTTGGTGCCGATCACAGTGTGGTTCACCATCCTCCTGCTGGGCTTCATCTACACCCTGGTGCAGCAGAGCAGGAGGCCCTTCCCAGAGTGGGAGAGGGTGGTGCTGGTGATTGGTGCCATTGTCTACGCCAGCTACTGGGTCATGCTGCTCACACTCTATACCACGCTCGTCAACAAGTGTGGCCACAGGCGCAAGGAACAACAGTATGACATGGTGCTGGACGTGTGACACACACACACACACACACACACACACACACACACACTACTCTTTGTCTCCTGGGATTATAAAGACAGAGTTCAGATACTCTTTGCCTTCCAGTCTGTTTGCTAAGGTGTACTACTCTGCATGTGCAGAACGACAGTCTCTCCTCGTTTACACAGTAAAGATTCTCAAAGTGCTCACTGATTGGTAGTTAGACTCTGCGTGGGTCAGCTGACATGAAGTCACATGACCACCATTGCTGCTGTGATGTCTGACTGAGTCAAACTAAACTTTGTTTGGTTTTTAGAATGATGTTCGTGATCGTTGTCAAATGTTTAACACTATTTTTGTTAATGTATTTCTTCCTGCCAAATGAAGGATAACCACCAAATTGACTTCATGGACGAATTCCATTTCTTTATGTTTTTGCCGTTCCTGGGACTGAAGGCCAGATCTCTACTGCTCTGGGACTGAAGGCCAGATCTCTACTGCTCTTGGATGGATACAGTTTAACAGACAGAAGGATTTCCTGTGGCCTTTTAGGGTGCTACAAGGGGCAGCTTTACACTTGACGATCCATTCCAAAAGCCTGGAGGCTTAAAGCCCAGGCTGGGTGTGGTTGGATCCCACATGAAGAGCGGCAGGAGATAGCAGAGGCACGTAGGGAAGGAAACCACATAATGAATTGGAACGCGGCCCATGGGTCCTTGTTTAATTTCTATGCACTTCCATGTCCGTCCCCCTCCCAGCAGCTCCCTGGCTGCCATGGAAACGTGGAGATGAAATACCTCAGTGATTATGTTTGCATTGTGCTGAGCAATCTGTGTTCAGGCTGGGGATCCTGTGAGTAACGTTCAGCGTGGATTTGTTTGTTTTCCATGTGGCTCCTCAGTCACAGTCCAGGCTGGATCCCGCCATGGACCCTGCAGCAGTCCTTACTCCAAACCTACTTAGTGGAGCTCAATGCATTTTATACATAGACAACAAACCTACTTAGTGGAGCTCAATGCATTTTATAGACAATTGTATTATGTTTTTTTTGCTTAGCCACCAAAGATTCTCTATTTTCATTAATTTTAATGAAAAAAAAGTCTAAAAATGAGTTGAGCTTTTGACTGTTCTGACAATATCTTGTGTTTCTGACCAAAAAATGTGAAGAGCTGGGGTTTTCTATCTGCAATGATAACAGTAAAATGCAATTTTAGTGATAAGTTATTACCTACAAAAAGAAGGAACCTGTGTTTGTAGTGTACTCTGATGGACACCCAGCATATTTATGAAAACATTCTGTGTAATGTACTCTGATAGACACCCAGCATATTTATGAAAACATTCTGTGGTTTACTTTTTCAGAACAGTTTTATTTTGGGACTTCTGTTGCAATGTCATCATATATCCTAATGACAATCCAGCCTGTCACCAAATCAATCACATCGCACTAAATGGTAATATATGCATATTCCAAAAGGTTTGCTTTATTTGGAACCTTACAGTGCCTTATAGCTGGAGAACAAATCCTAGCAATGTTTAGATACTCTTGTCATGGAGTGAATGAATTATTATTATTATTTTTGAATTATGTTTGAAGCCAATCCCACCGTAGGCAGGGTTATTGAGAAGCACTTTTGTGGTGTGCCAAATAAAAAGATTAATGTTTTCCTTACTCTCCAAATCAATGAAATTGGCTTACCCATAAGTATTTACAATCCCCTGGAGACTTTTAATAGAACATGTAGGCCTGACCTCATCGGAGAGGTTACACTGTGTGAAGTATGTGCTAATGTTGTTAGTGTGTGAAAGTAAGTAGGTGCTAATGTTGTTAGTGTGTGAAAGTAAGTATGTGCTAATGTTGTTAGTGTGTGAAAGTAAGTATGTGCTAATGTTGTTAATGTGTGAAAGTAAGTATGTGCTAATGTTGTTAGTGTGTGAAAGTAAGTATGTGCTAATGTTGTTAGTGTGTGAAAGTAAGTATGTGCTAATGTTGTTAGTGTGTGAAAGTAAGTATGTGCTAATGTTGTTAGTGTGTGAAAGTAAGTATGTGCTAATGTTGTTAGTGTGTGAAAGTAAGTATGTGCTAATGTTGTTAATGTGTGAAAGTAAGTAGGTGCTAATGTTGTTAGTGTGTGAAAGTAAGTAGGTGCTAATGTTGTTAGTGTGTGAAAGTAAGTATGCGCTAATGTTGTTAATGTGTGAAAGTAAGTAGGTGCTAATGTTGTGAATGTTGTTAAGGTGTGAATGTTGTTAAGGTGTTAATATTCTTAATTTGTGAATGTTGTTAAGGTGTGAATGTTGTTAGGGTGTTAATATTCTTAATGTGTGAATGTTGTTAAGGTGTGAATGTTGTTAATGTGTTAATATTCTTAATGTGTGAATGTTGTTAAGGTGTGAATGTTGTTAAGGTGTTAATATTCTTAATGTGTGAATGTTGTTAAGGTGTTAATATTCTTGATGTGTGAATGTTGTTAAGGTGTGAATGTTGTTAGGGTGTTAATATTCTTAATGTGTGAAAGGTAGCCATTGTGAATGTTGTTAATGTGTGAATGTTGTTAATGTGAGAATGTTAATTTGTGAATGTTAACGTTTTAATTTTGTTAATGTGTTAATGCTATGTGTGAATGTTGTTACGTGTGAATGTTGTTAATGTTGTTAATGTGTGAATGTAGGAATGTTGTTAATGTGTTGATGTTGTTAACGTGTGAATGTTGTTAATGTGCTAATGTTGTGAAACCTCTACACCTCAGACAGAATGATGTTTGATTAGAGAACCTCTTCTTTTTGACCAGTGGATGAGCCTGCTCCCTTCCACTTCTAGACAGGAAGTGGCAAACACAGAAAAATCAGACTTCCTGTTAGCTGTGGTCAGCTAAGCAGATATGTTATGTCTGTGCTGTCTTTCTGCTGAAAAGTTATGCACTTAAGCTGAGTGAAAAATAACAATCCAGCCTAAAAAAACCTTTAAAGGGATGGTTCGCTCATTTTCTAAAACGATATATGTTGTTGTTTAGGCTAAATGAAGTAAGAATATTGAACAAGTTAGGGTCATAGGATCAATGTAAGTGAAATTCCAGTATTTTTCCAACCGCCGGCATTTCAAAGGTTAATCAATTGTCCACCACAATGCCCATAGCTCATTGAACGAACCAGACTCAGAACCGGCAAAGGCTCACCTCCTGGCTGGAAACGGCTGTAGTTTTTAAAAGGCTCTGGCTGGAAACGGCTGTAGTTTTTAAAAGGCTCTGGCTGGAAACGGCTGTAGTTTTTAAAAGGCTCTGGCTGGAAACGGCTGTAGTTTTTAAAAGGCCTTGGCTGGAAACGGCTGTAGTTTTTCCCCAACTAGTTTGACACTCGGCTGTTTGATTGCAAAACGCTAAATGATGACACTGTATAAAATACAACATTGGTTTATGATGTAAAACAAAAGATAAAAAATGGGTGAGGTATCGCTTTCCTTGTAAGGGTGCTAACGTTAATATCTAAATAATCAAATCAGACTCCCATCTGCTCTCTAGGGTTCAAACTATGCCAGAACAGTTTGTATTGTAGGTATTGGACCCTTCTATGTCACAGATCATCCTCACTGACAGGACTGACGACTGGTTTGAAAACCTTTGCGTGAGACAAGAGTACAGTTATGGCTTTTTTTTTCTTTGGAGCTTGGGGTCGTCACCTTAAGCAGCAGATTTTATTCGTCTTTGTACTTTTCCTGTTTCATAACTTTTAATCCTGAACCCAACCATTAAAAAATTTACATAGAAATACAACTTTCTCAAATGTTCCCATTGGATCGCCGCTTCGGACTCCGCGAGTGCTGGTGGTGCGTATGGGCTAGTGATGGGTCGTTCCCATCACTAGTATAGGCACCATGCTAAGCGGCATTTTAGAGTTTTTTTAGATGGTCTTCAATAGCAGCTTACACTTCCCAAAAGCAAATGCGTGAATGCATGAGAAATATGAGGTGTGGTGCAAGAGCGTTGTGAAGAGGGTCATTTGCGTGAGTCTCACACTCAAGGGAATTCCAGTAGCCTCAGAGTTGGCCCCTGGACACAAGAAGAGGAGGAGGAGGATGCGGATGAAGATGAGGTCCAGTTGGCTGGTGGGGTGGTCCTGCTCCTCCAGAACAAACAGATGAATCAGACACACACAGAGGCTCTTTATCCTCCAACGTATCAGGGCGAAGGGTTGCCATGGCAGACTAAACGTATTTACTGTACACACTGCGTGAGACACACACTCACACACACACACACACGCACAAGAGCAGAGAGAACAAATTATAATAATACTAATTGCCCCTCGGGACACTGTCATGGTTTACTGAAACACGCAAACGAGGGGGAAACACAGACACCAATAGAGAACAGAGAGCCAGCCAACACCATGTAGATTAGTGAAGTCATGCGTCTGGACTACTCTGCTCAGACAGACCAGTGTCTCCCTCAGACCAGTCTAATGGTATCAATCCCAGACAGACCAGTGTCTCCCTCAGACCAATCCAATGTTATCATTTCCAGACAGACCAGTGTCTCCCTCAGACCAGTCTAATGGTATCAATCCCAGACAGACCAGTGTCTCCCTCAGACCAGTCCAATGGTATCAATCCCAGATAGACCAGTGTCTCCTTCAGACCAGTCTAATGGTATCAATCACTAAGTGACAGCAGTTTTTGCTGCAGCGCTATGCTAATTTGTGTCTTTAGCTGAGGCACTATGATAACATGTGTCTTTAGCTACAGCGCTACACTAACGTGTATCTTTAGCTGCAGCGCTATGCTAACATGTGTGTCTTTAGCTGCAGCACTATGCCATCTTGTGTCTTTAGCTGCAGCGCTATGCTAACATGTGTGTCCTTAGCTACAGTGCTACACTAAAATGTGTGTCTTTAGCTACAGCACTATGCTAAAATGTGTGTCTTTGGCTACAGCACTATGCTAATATATGTGTCTTTAGCTACAGTGCTACACTAAAATGTGTGTCTTTAGCTACAGCACTATGCTAATATATGTGTCTTTAGCTACAGCCCTATGCTAATATATGTGTCTTTAGCTTCGCTAACATGTGTGTCTTTAGCCACAGCGCTATGCTAAAGGCCTGTTGCTATGTCTATCTCTGACTGTCAAACTGACCTTCGACAATGCGCTCCCTGCCTTAGTGATGGGAATGTCTAGAACTGAAACATTTACTTTAGGGTGTCTAAGTCAAATTGCAGTAGCGATCTGCCCTCTGTTCTGCTCTAACTGATTCTACATTGTTTCTGTGAAGCCAGGCGGTAGGGACACCAGACATGAGTCATGGAAAGTAGTGTGTGGATATTAGGAATACTGCTAGTGGCTTAGGTTAGGGTTAGGGTTAGGGTTAGGTCTGTCTATCTGTTCTGCTCTAACTGATAGCCAGACATGAGTCATGGAAAGTAGTGTGTGGATATTAGGAATACTGCTAGTGGCTTAGGTTAGGGTTAGGGTTAGGGTTAGGGTTAGACACTATGTCAGGGTACACTAAATTCTGTTCTGCTCTAACTGATAGCCAGACATGAGTCATGGAAAGTAGTGTGTGGATATTAGGAATACTGCTAGTGGTTTGGCAGAGGGGCCGTTTCCTTCTCACAGTGGAAGCTGTAAGAAACACGCACCACCACATTCATCTGGTGGTCTGATGCCCTCCTTCACGGAAACACTTGCATCGTTATCTCTGAGGAGCTGCTGCTCACACGTTTCACATTCTTATAGAATTCAAGCATGTGGAACTTTATTTGTAGCTCTCTAAAAGATTCATTTAAATTTGTGGTAGCATTCTGTAAGTTACAGCGAACTATTCCATGTGTGAAAGTTGTTAAATGTTTGAATTATGTCCCGACTATGAATTATGTCTCTGACCGGCTAGACAGACACGGGTCCATGGGTGGGGCTGAACAGACACAACAGAGAGTACATGCATCCAGTATGAGACCAGAGAGTAAATGTATCCTGTATGAGAACAGAGAGTACATGCATCCTGTATGAGAACAGAGAGTACATGCATCCTGTATGAGACCAGAGAGTACATGTATCCTGTATGAGAACAGATAGTACATGTATCCTGTATGAGAACAGATAGTACATGTATCCTGTATGAGAACAGATAGTACATGTATCCTGTATGAGAACAGATAGTACATGTATCCTGTATGAGAACAGATAGTACATGTATCCTGTATGAGAACAGATAGTACATGTATCCTCTATGAGAACAGATAGTACATGTATCCTGTATGAGAACAGATAGTACATGTATCCTGTATGAGAACAGATAGTACATGTATCCTGTATGAGAACAGATAGTACATGTATCCTGTATGAGAACAGATAGTACATGTATCCTGTATGAGAACAGATAGTACATGTATCCTGTATGAGAACAGATAGTACATGTATCCTGTATGAGAACAGATAGTACATGTATCCTGTATAAGAACAGAGCTGCAGCAGGAGCCAAGCTTTTCTCTCTGCGTGCGTCAGCATTTCGCTCGTTTGCTCTGCCAGAAACATTACAGCAGAGCCTAGCCAGCTAACAGCTCTCCTCAGTGAACCAGCCAGCCAGCTAACAGCTCTCCTCAGTGAACCAGCCAGCCAGCTAACAGCTTTCCTCAGTGAGCCAGCCAGCCAGCTAACAGTTCTCCTCAGTGAACCAGCCAGCCAGCTAACAGCTTTCCTCTGAAAACCAGCCAGCCAGCTAAGAGTTCTTCCCAGAGAACCAGCTAGCCAGCTAACATCTCTCCTCAGTGAATCAGCCAGCCAGCTAACAGCTCTCCGCAATGAACTAGCCAGCCAGCTAACAGCTTTCCTCTTAAAACCAGCCAGCCAGCTAACAGCTTTCCTCTGAAAACCAGCCAGCCAGCTAACAGCTCTCCACAGTGAACCAGCCAGCAAACAGCTTTCCTCTAAAAACCAGCCAGCTAACAGCTCTTCCCAGAGAACCAGCCAGCCATCTAACAGCTCTCCCCAGTGAACCAGCCAGCCAACATCTCTCCTCAGTGAACCAGCCTGTCAACTAACAGCTCTTCTCAGAGAACCAGCCTGTCAGCTAACAGCTCTCCTCAGAGTACCAGCCTGTCAGCTAACATCTCTCCTCAGAGTACCAGCCTGTCAGCTAACAGCTCTCCTCAGGGAGCCAGCCTGTCAGCTAACAGCTCTCCTCAGAGAACCAGCCTGTCAGCTAACAGCTCTCCTCAGGGAGCCAGCCTGTCAGCTAACAGCTCTCCTTAGAGAACCAGCTTGTCAGCTAACATCTCTCCTCAGAGAACCAGCCTGTCAGCTAACAGCTCTCCTCAGAGAACCAGCCTGTCAGCTAACAGCTCTGCTCAGAGAACCAGCCTGTCAGCTAACAGCTCTCCTCAGGGAGCCAGAGTTGAAGGCATGTTTAACAGCTGACAGCAGGGCTCTCTCCTGGCTGTCCTCCAGCTAAGTAAGATGGTACTGATGATGTAATACACTGGGGTCTGCTTTGAAACAGGAAGTCTACTGTGTTCTTCTTCTGCCAGTAACAGTGCCTTACTGTACTGCTGCATGTTCAATAATTTTTACACCCAACAGCAGACAAGAAACATTTTTTCAAAGAAGTCTTTCCTGTGACCTGCACTAAGTTAAGAGAGAAGTGTGGTAGTCAATCTTTGTTGTTTTAATGGGGTTAGAGTTAGTGTTAGGGTTAGGGTTGTAGTGTTGTTAGGGTTACGGTTAGGGT
>JAPMUY010000648.1:12500-25000 GCA_026901105.3 Galaxias olidus | reverse complement strand
ATTCAAACTTACATATTGCACCTTTAATGGGGGTTCAAGCTTCTTGGCCACCGCCCAGTGATATTATTCATAATTACATTAATTCATTGTTAGTTATTCACAAATGTTTCACATTTAAACATACAATAACAGCACTGTACAAAATAGGTAGCTTTATGAGTTCTTTATCTAACTCTTACACCATATTATGGTGATTGGCGAGAATGTTTGGCAATACTACTTTTACACTGGTGATGGCACCTCTGGTAGGCATCTCATAGTAATCAGCCAACGATTCATATTCACTATGCTTTTACAATAAACATGAAAAAGTAACATTTATTTTATTCCCTTTATTATTTTAAGTTTTTAAGCTTTATTATGTTAATAATAAAGAACGTTTCAAAGAGTTCCCCTCAACTTTCTATTCACCTGAGTCACGAGGCTGAGTTAAGAATAGGAGCGGGACACGCGGGTCTGCAGGGCAGAGCGGGGCTGCTATGCTGCAGAGTTTCATGCGGAATTTGCTTTATTTACACATTCAGTAAGGCGAGTTTTCATAGCCAGAGTATTGGCTGTTTTGATAATTAATTGTGTCTGTCAATAGGCTTTTCCTAGATAACAACACAATCATAATCTGGAAAACTGTGATGTCACTTAAACGAATGCAACATTGGCTGCATGCCTTAGCCTCGAATTTTCTGCTATTATCTATTGACTATATTTTAACATCTCTATTTTTATGTAGACCTCAGAAAATGTATTTTATTAGTTATTGTTTTTATGCCATTTTTTCCACAAACGCATAATATACTAGAGGTAGAGCTGGGTTTGAGAATCTGATGCAGTTTCCTCTGTAACCGACAGATGACGTACACCCACTTCTGATGGCGTGTAACTCTTGGACAGTACAGTTACTGGATTACATATTATTTAGATGTAAACTTCTGTTTAATGTGGAATATTATTAGGGATGTTGTGAAATTCATATATTTATTTTTTTACTAAAAGCGTTGGTTTAAGTTTTGTGCACTTATATATTTATACAAGCTAAAGTATGTTTAATTAGCTTTAAGATACTAATAAATGTGTATTAGGCTACGGCAAGATGGTGGGTCGTAAAGGAATCATTTCAAAGTACAAGGTAAAAAGAGTTCGTCACGTCACAGATTCCAAACCAGCATGCTCACATTCCTTTACAAGCGCGCGCCCATAACAAGGTTGTACAACATGTTTGTGTAAAGTGCAGCTAGCTTTTCCCTGCCTTTCGGCAACACAGGCCTCTTTCAGGAGTGTGGTCCTTGACATTGTCACACCCCTCAACGGGATTTAAAGTGAGCCAATATTCCCCAAAATTATTTCCGTACATCTTTTGAGGAATTGCCCAATGGAATAGCTCCACCCTGAGTGAGGTAGGAACGGGTCAGTCGGCGGAGGGAGGACACATTACAACACTACTGCGATGAAGGAGCACAGCTGAAGACATTTGGATTAGTAATACTCCAGGGGTAAAGTCTAGTGAGTGTGCTTCCAGCATTGGGAACTTTTTAAGAATGATCCAAAGATGGCGGTAGCCACGGAGGTTTTATGTTCGAAACTACTTAAAAGTGAACTTCTGGAGGTTTGGGTTCGGGGCCGATGGCACAAAGTTTTGGCCAATTTGAACGAAGAAGCCCTCACCTTAAGCTGCGAGGACCTTGGCGACAATGTGAATTTTAATGGCATTACCAACGGATCATACGGGAATGACACGAGTGACTCCAAAAATCCAAAAGCAGCAGAATGGACCGCTTTAAGAGATTTACCGGAGCAAGTGCCAGAGGCAATAGCCAACCGAAAACGATGCGTCAAAGTCATTAAACAGGAGGTTGGGGGTGTTGGAATCAGCATCAAAGGAGGGAAAGAAAACAAAATGCCGATTCTGATTAGTAAAATCTTTAAAGCGCTCGCCGCTGACCAAACCCAAGCCCTGTATGTCGGGGATGCGATTTTATCCGTTAATGGAGCAAATCTCCGGGACGCTACACACGATGAAGCTGTGCAGGTGCTAAAACGGGCCGGTAGAGAAGTCACCCTGGAAGGTATGTCTGGTAGACTCATTGTCGTGCTGTCTCCGGTTCCTTGCGTAAACGACGTTAAACTGCCTTAAGGTCCAAAGGCTTTATGCACAGGGAGGTCACACTGCTATGTTTGTTGCATATCTAATATCTATAACGCGCTCTTAGTAGTAATAGATTTACTTGGGGAGCAGATTGTTGTAGCTATTCTTTGTAGTGACCTGGACTAACAGCTTTAGTGGGAGAGAAGATTGTTGTGTCTATATTATTATTATTATTATTATTATTATTATTATTATTATTATATCAGAGCTTAACTGGGACAGGTGTTTGTCTGCCTGGAATGCCTGGTCACTTCTAGGAAGAGACAGACCCTCAGGAAGTTAGGTCACCTGGGATACAAATTAGAGTTTCACACACACACACACACACACACACACACACCTTACTTTCTCTCTGTGTCTGCCTCTCTCTCTCTCTCTCTCTCTCTCTCTCTCTCTCTCTCTCTCTGCTCGCTCTCTCATGCACATCCGGTTTCCTTTTCATGTGCACACACAAAAACACACATTCCAGACTAATAAACAGTAGCCTAAACTAACTGTCCCCTATAAGGGAACCTCTTAAGGGCAATGCTTCAGACTCTGACTTCCTTGAACAACTTAGGAGGTTCTGCAGTGTAATGTGTTGTGTTGTCTGAATTTGCAGCGCGTAATGTTTCTTAGTGTGGTTGTTTAGGGTTAGGGTAATGTTTATTAGTGTGGTTGGTTAGGGTTTAATGTGGTTGGTTAGGGCTAGGGTAATGTTTCGTAGTGTGGTTGGCTAGGGTAATGTTTCTTAGCGTGGTTGGTTAGGGTTAGGGTTTAGTGTGGTTGGTTAGGGTAATGTTTCTTAGTGTGGTTGGTTAGGGTAATGTTTCTTAGTGTGGTTGGTTAGGGTAATGTGTCTTAGTGTGGTGGGTTAGGGTTAAGTGTGGTTGGTTAGGGTTAGGGTTTAGTGTGGTTGGTTAGGGCTATGGTAATGTTTCTTAGTGTGGTTGGTTAGGGTTTAGTGTGGTGGGTTAGGGTTTAGTGTGGTTGGTTAGGCTAGGGTTATGCTTCTTAGTGTTGTTGGTTAGGGTTTAGTGTGGTTGGTTAGGGTTTAGTGTGGTTGGTTCGGGTTTAGTGTGGTTGGTTAGGCTAGGGTTATGCTTCTTAGTGTTGTTGGTTAGGGTTTAGTGCGGTTGGTTAGGGTTTAGTGTGGTTGGTTAGGGTTAGGGTGGTTGGTTAGGGCTAGGATAATGTTTATTAGTGTGGTTGGTTAGGGTTTAGTGTGGTTGGTTAGGGCTAGGGTAATGTTTATTAGTGTGGTTGGTTAAGGTTTGGTGTGGTTGGTTAGGGTTAGGGTTTAGTGTGGTTCGTTAGGGCTAGGGTTTAGTGTGGTTCGTTAGGGCTAGGGTTTAGTGTGGTTGGTTATGGTTAGGGTTTAGTGTGGTTCATTAGGGCTAGGGTTTAGTGCGGTTGGTTAGGGTTAGGTGCTGCTCTAGCTTGTATGAAGAGTTTTATGTGTGGAACAAATCTGGCTGCTCTTACATCATATTCATGAGTCTACCTTTAAAGAGAGATGGCTGGGCTTACATCATATTCCTAAATCTACCTTTACACAGAGCTGGCTAGACTTACATCATATCTCTGAGTCTACCTTTAAACAGATCTGTCTGGGGTTAGGGTTAAAACTGTCTGGGTTTAGGGTTAGGCAGGATTAGAGGTTAGGGTTAAAGCTGTCTGGGCTTAGGGATAGGTAGGTTTGGAGGTTAGGGTTAGGTTAGGGTTAGGGTTAGAGGTTAGGGTTAGAGATTAGGGTTAGGGTTAGAGCTGTCTGGGCTTAGGGTTAGGTAGGGTTAGGTTAGGGTTAGGGTTAATGCTGTCTGGGGTTAGGGTTAGGTCAGGTTAGAGGTTAGGGTTAGGTTAGGGTTAGGGTTAAAGCTGTCTGGGGTTAGGGTTAGAGTTAGGGTTAGGGTTAGAGCTGTCTGGGCTTCCCCCATCACATTCCCTCCAGGTTCTGTCATCAGGTAGCAGCCGTGCATCGTATCTAAGGACCTCTAGACCTCTGAAAGAGCGGAGGGAGCAAGGACACTGGTATCTAAGGACCTCTAGACCTCTGAGAGAGCAGAAGGAGCAAGGACACTGGTATCTAAGGACCTCTAGACCTCTGAGAGAGCGGAGGGAGCAGGGACACTGGTATCTAAGGACCTCTAGACCTCTGAGAGAGCAGAAGGAGCAAGGACACTGGTATCTAAGGACCTCTAGACCTCTGAGAGAGCAGAAGGAGCAGGGACACTGGTATCTAAGGACCTCTAGACCTCTGAGAGAGCAGAAGGAGCAGGGACACTGGTATCTAAGGACCTCTAGACCTCTGAGAGAGCAGAAGGAGCAAGGACACTGGTATCTAAGGACCTTTAGACCTCTGAGAGAGTGGAGGGAGCAGGGACACTGGTGCAGTGTTTCAGTCTGGAAACCAGATAGAACTGGGAGCAAGCGTTTCCTGATCACATAAAGGGAAAGTGGGCCTTTGTTACACATACATGCACGGGGTGGTAATAAATACACTAGCCCTTTGACCAACAGAGAGGTGAGATAGAGGTCAATGTGCTTAGAGAGAGGTCAATGTGGACAACATTATTAAATCATTATTGCCGGTTCTTCGTGTAATAAATAGTTGATAACCTTATTTTTAAACAAGCATTTACAGAACATTAAATTAACCCTGTCTGTCTGTCTCTGTGTCTGTCTGTCTGTCTGTCTCTCTGTCTGTCTGTCTCTGTGTCTGTCTCTGTCTGTCTGTCTCTGTGTCTGTCTCTCTGTCTGTCTGTGACTGGTTGTTCTAGTGAAGTACCTGCGTGAGGCCACCCCGTATGTGAAGAGGGGTTCCCCTGTGTCAGAGATCGGCTGGGAGACCCCCCCCCCAGAGTCACCCCGGCTGGCTAGCCCCTCCTCCCCCACCTCCCCCCCCGGCATCTCCCTCCAGAGCCACAGCAGAACCCTCCCCCTGCAGATGAGCTACGTGACACGGAGCATGACCTCACCCGACCCCGATGACAGGTATGCCTGTCTGTCTCTCTGCCTCTCTGTCTGTCTCTCTGTCTGCCTCTCTGTCTGTCTGTCTGTCTGCCTGCCTGCCTCTCTGTCTGCCTCTCTGTCTACCTCTCTGTCTGTCTGCCTCTCTGTCTGTTTCTCTGCCTGTCTGTCTGCCTCTCTGTCTGTCTGCCTACCTCTCTGCCTCTCTGTCTGCCTGTTTGTCTGTCTGCCTCTCTACCTCTCTGCCTCTCTGTCTGCCTGTCTGTCTGTCTGCCTCTCTGCTTGCCTCTCTGCCTCTCTGTCTGCCTGTCTGTCTGTCTGCCTCTCTACTTGCCTCTCAGCCTCTCTGTCTGCCTGTCTGTCTGTCTCTCTGCCTGTCTGTCTGTCTTTTTCTCTGTCTGTCTGCCTCTATCTGTCTGCCTGTCTACCTGCTTGTCTGTCTGTCTATCTGCTGATATCCTTACTGACATTTAAACATCTCTTAGTTACGGTGAGGGTGTAAACCTCTCTTAGTTATGGTGAGGGTATAAGTCTCTCTTAGTTATGGTGAGGGTGTAAACCTCTCTTAGTTATATTGAAGGTGTAAACCTCTCTTAGTTATGGTGAGGGTATAAGTCTCTCTTAGTTATGGTGAGGGTGTAGCCTCTCTTAGTTATATTGAAGGTGTAAACCTCTCTTAGTTATGGTGATGGTGTAAGTCTCTCTTAGTTATGGTGAGGGTGTAAGTCTCTCTTAGTTATGGTGAGGGTGTAAACCTCTCTTAGTTATGGCATGTCAAGATGCTTAACATGGAGGTTAATAATGTTATGTTTCCTTGGTAACTCATTAACCAGTCATGCAGGTCAGCTGCTGTAGAAACCTCACCCCATGTCCAAAGTTCATTCTGAGAAAAGATTGCTAACATTAACCCTGCCTGCCTGTCTGTCTGTCTGTCTCTCCTTACATGCTGCTTTCACCATGTGACTTACAGACGCCTTATTATGGACCCCACTGCTTTTCTTGGCAACACACGCCCCTCAAGCACTAGGATTGGTCAGGCACTCTTGCTCACACAAGTGTTAATTGACAGGCAGCAAAACTTTTTACAGGTTACAGCTATGACTAAGATTAGGGATATAGGTATAAAAACCAGTAAGATTAAAGTTATGACTAAGATTAGGGATAAAGGTATAAAAACCAGTAGGAATAAGGTAGGGATAAAGGTATAAAAACCAGTAGGAATAAAGTTATGACTAAGATTATGGATAAAGGTATAAAAACCAGTAATATTAAAGTTAGGAATAAGATTAGGGATAAAGGTATAAAAACCGGTAAGATTAAAGTTAGGAATAAGATTAGAGATAAAGGTATAAAACAATTCAAACGTGCGAGCAAGGGTACCTGGCCAATCCTAGCACTTGAGAGCGTGTCTATGGGACCCATAAAAACACCTCACAGAGGTTAGAGGTCATGAGTTATTCTCACACCATCTCCTGCTTAAGAGGAGCCAGTCCAAACAGCAGGGGGCGGGATGTTAAGAGGCTTTGAATGTGTTGATTAGCTGGAATTATGCCAATCACAATCCCACAGCATGGGGTGAAGCATGTTACATCTCAATCTTCCTCTTCTCTTTCATTCCCTCTCTTTATCTTTCTCTTCACATTCCCTCTCTCTCTCTGCCTTTTTCCCACCCTTCTCCCTGTCTACCTTTATTTCCCTCACTCCCTTTCTCCCTCTCTCCCTCACTCCCTCTCTCTCTACCTGATATTTCATCCTCCTTGTTTTGAAGATGATGAAGACTTCATCAAACTGGAACTTAACAAATACACAGTAGGAAAACTAACCCTAACCCTAATTTAACAAATACACTGTAGGAAAACTAACCCTAACCCTAATTTAAGAAATACACAGTAGGAAAACTAACCCTAACCCTAACCCTAACAAATACACAGTAGGAAAACTAACCCTAACCCTAACAAATACACTGTAGGAAAACTAACCCTAACCCTAACTGTAGCAGCCAATAACGTAATAACTGCCGATAACGTAATAACTGCCATTAACGTAATAATTTTCCTATTCTTAATGTAATAAAAGCCGATAATGCAATAACTTACCAATATTGTAATAAAATGTCTGAACCAATAACGTAATAACTTTTTTCCAATAACGTAATAAGTTATTACAATATTGACCGGTTATTACATTATTGACTTGCTATTAAAAAAAACTGAAAAAATTTAATAATTGGAGCCGATAATGTAATAACATACTTATATCACTATGTTTAAGTTTAATTTACTATGAAGTGTCAGACTTCCATAACACTTATCCTACTGTAGCTTCTTTCAGATAATTTTCTCAAAAACCCGACCAATCCTGACCCATGCATCCTTGTCCTAACTCTGATATAACACATCACTCTCTCTCTCTCGCTCTCTCTTCAATTTTCAATGTAATGAGCTTTGAGTTTTTTGCTTATATTGCCAAAGCTAACCTAGTTGAACATACATACACATATACAGTGCCTTGAAAAAGTATTCACCCCCCTTGGCATTTTTCATGTTTTGTTGCCTCACAACCTGAAATTAGAATGGATTGTTTGAAGGTTTGCATCATTTCATCCAGAGAACATGCCTACAACTTTGAAGATGTGATTTTTTTTTTTTTTTGTGAAGCAAACAACAACATAGGACAAAATAACAGAAAACTTCAGCGTGCATAAATATTCACCCCTAAGGTCAGTACTTTGTAGAGCCGCCTTTTGCGGCAATTACAGCTGCAAGTCGCTTTGGATAAGTCTCTATGAGCTTGCCACATCTTGCCACTGGGATTTTTGCCCATTCCTCAAGGCAAAACTGCTCCAGCTCCTTCATGTTGGATGGTTTCCGCTTGTGAACAGCAATCTTCAAGTCTGACCACAGATTCTCAATTGGATTGAGATCTGGGCTTTGACTAGGCCATTCCAACACATTTAAATGTTTCCCCTTAAACCACTCGAGTGTCGCTTTAGCAGTATGCTTCGGGTCATTGTCCTGCTGGAAGGTGAACCTCCGTCCCAGTCTCAAATCACAGGCAGACTGAAACAGGTTTTGCTCAAGAATATCCCTGTATTTAGCACCATCCATCTTTCCCTCGACTCGAATCAGTTTCCCAGTCCCTGCTGCTGAAAAACATCCCCACAGCATGATGCTGCCACCACCATGTTTCACTGTGGGGATGGTGTTCTTGGGGTGATGGGATGTGTTGGGTTTGCGCCAGACATAGCGTTTTCCTTGGTGGCTGAAAAGTTAAATTTTAGTCTCATCTGACCAGAGCACCTTTCTCCATACATTTGGGGAGTCGCCCACATGCCTTTTGGCAAACTCAAAACGTGCCTTCTTATTTTTAACACTAAGTAATGGCTTTTTTTCTGGCCACTCTTCCATAAAGCCCAGCTCTATGGAGTGTACGGCTTATTGTGGTCCCATGTACAGATACACCAGTCTCTGCTGTGGAACTCTGCAGCTCCTTTAGGGTTACCTTTGGTCTCTGTGCTGCCTCTCTGATTAATGCCCTCCTTGCCCGGTCTGTGAGTTTTGGTGTGCGGCCCTCTCTTGGCAGGTTTGTTGTGGTACCATGTTCTTTCCATTTGAAGATGATGGATTTGATGGTGCTCGGGGGATCATCAAAAATTTGGATATTTTTTATAACCCAACCCTGACTTGTACTTCTCAACAACTTTGTCCCTGACTTGTTTGGAGAGCTCCTTGGTCTTCATGGTGTGATGCCTCTTGCTTAGTGGTGTTGCAGCCTCTGGGACCTTTCAGAAAAGGTGTGTTTATACTGACAGATCATGTCACACTTAGATTACACACAGGTGGACTTCATTTCACTAATTATGTTACTTCTGAAGGTAATTGGTTGCACCAGAACTTTTGAGGGGCTTCATAGAAAAGGGGGTGAATTCATATGCACATGCCAATTTCCAGATTTTTATTAAAAAAAATAATTTTTAATATATATTTTTCTCATTTCACTTCACCGACTTAGACTATTTTGTGCAGATCCATCACATAAAATTCAGATTAAAAAAACATTTAAATTACAGGTTGTAATGTAACAAAATAAGTAACTAGCCAAGGGGGGTGAATACTTTTGCAAGGCACTGTACATACTTTTTACACGGGGAATCACTGTTAACATGACAGTGCGTACCAATAGCATGTAACAATAATACTAGTAACAACAGTAACAACAGGATGAACAAATGGTACATTCATCTTAGTGCAGTGTTCCACTGGATGTCCCTTAGGTTGTGACAAGAGGCCACATATTTGTATATATTGTTTGTTTTTTTACCTATTATTCTTTTTAAGTTTCTGTCTGTTACTGTAGTCAGATATTCTTCAAGAGTGTACTTTTTATTTAAAGACAAATAGCATTCAAGTTTGCGTCAAATTTGGGATGACTCAGTCCAATAATCTATATATTTTTCCTTTTGTAATAATGTGGTTGGGCCAGATTGTCTGTGAGCTGTATTGAAGTTCTATATGTTGTGGCCAGAGAGCAACCCGTGGACCAACTGGCAGAGGGACTCTTACTGCTGTCATCTCTTGGTGTTTTAAAGTATAGTGATGGTAGGATTGGGGGTCACTTAATTTGAGATTATAGAATTGAATTGCCCTTTTTCCAGTTCTAATAAGGAGGGGGTATTGCCCTAAATAGGCTCTGCATGCATTATTTTTAGTTTTTCTTTACACTTGAAGAATGCTTTAACAGAACTCCACACGCAGTCTCCATTTGGATGTTTGTCCCATTTTGAAAAATCTTGATTTGAAAGGGGACCCCACACTTCACTCCCATATAGAGAAATTAGTTCTGGCCTTCGCGTCAAAAGGAGCCAGATGAGATGGTACGGGCATCTGATTAGGATGCCTCCTGGGCACCTCCCGTTGGAGGTTTTGTGGGCACGCCCTACTGGTAGGAGACCCCGGGGTAGACCCAGAACACGCTGGCGAGATCATATATCTCGTCTGGCCTGGGAACGCCTCGGGATCCTCCAGGAGGAGCTGGAAAGCGTTGCTGGGGATAGGGACGTCTGGACTACCCTGCTGAGCCTGAGGCAATTACTGATGGTGAGGGGGCAACATAATTATAATTTTTTTTTATCATAGTCACAACATCAACCTACTATTCCTTGAAAAAGCCACACCACATTTCTCGATATCTAGACGACATTTCTTGCTGTTCCCTATGCTTTCTCCACTTGCACTAATGTTAGTCGAGGCACAGCCACGATACGCAGAGGGTGCGTGCTAGCTAGCTGTTGCTAGTAGAGAACCAGGGACAGCGATCCACCTATCCATTTTGACGCACATAGCCCTTAAAATTACTTGCACCTGTATTGAAAGCAGTGTGAGGTTTAGAGATTATAGTTAAAGATTATAGTTTATAATAATAATAATAATAATAATAATAATAATAATAACTTTATTTATATAGAGCCTTTCAAAATAGGGTTACAAGGTGCTTTACAATAAAAATAACAGTAAAAAATGACATATATTTAAAACACTAAAACACTAAAATCACACAGTAAAATCAGGTAAAATATCCAAAATAACAAAAAATAAACTAAAAACCAAAAGTTTAGTTAAGTTAAACATTCAAATTTGAAAAGACCAAACGAGGCATGACGTCCAACTCTGCCCCTATAGAAAAACAGTTGGCTAGCTAACATGAACAGTACAGTAATGCTGCTCACGTGTGGTAACAAGATTACGCAACACAGTAGTGTAGTGACGAAGTGAAATTCAAAATGCTTTTTCACGTGGCAAGACCAACCAATCTGATATTAGTAAAGTTTGATTATTTCTATGTGGCATGTTTATGACTGGCCATATCGACAAACACACAAAAGATTTTTTTTAGTTTTGGGATGAAAAAATTTGGTCGGGTTGGTGGAGCAGTCAGAGCATTTAGAGGGGCATTGCCCGCCACCTATTCATAAGTCTAAATATAATTTGTGTTTGTGGGCCTGATTTCCTGGACCTTTTTGGAATAACATGATTTTTGTCTTTTTGAGGTTTACTGTCAGGGCCCAGGTTTGACAGAAGATGTGTAGGTGATCTAGGTGTAGCCCCTCTGTGGTAGGAGACAGAAGCACCAGATCAACTGCATAAAGTAGACACTTCATTTCTGTGACATTTAATATGATACCTGGTGCTGCAGATTGTTCAAACGTTTTTGAAAATGTATTTATACTGTATAAATGTTGAACAGAATAGGGGATAGGTTCCACCCCTGTCTCATTCCACATCTCTGAAGGAAAAAGGACGTTTGGTTGATGCCAATTATGATTGAATATTGGTTGTCTACATTGATTTTATTACAGCATATGCCCCACCCCCATTATTATATATAGTTATAATCTTAGTATTATTATTGTTATTATTATTATTATGATTATTATTATTATTATTATTATTATTAATTATAATAATAATAATAATAATCATCATCATAATAATAATCATAATAATAATAATAATAATAATCATCATAATAATAATCATAATAATCTTAGAATTATAAACAAATGCAATGATTTTGAAACCCAAGCAGATAAAGAGAAACTAAAACATAGAATAGGTGAAAACCCCTCTGCTGCATAATAGCAGCCAAATATGTGGTCTCTTGTCACAACCTAAGGGACATCCAGTGGAACACTGCACTAAGATGAACGTACCATTTGTTCATCCTGTTGTTACTGTTGTTACTAGTATTATTGTTACATGCTATTGGTACCCACTGTCATGTTAACAGTTATTTCCAGTGTATAGTCTATATACTGTATGTGTATGTATGTGTATGTTCAACTATGTTTGCTATGGCAATATACGCATTTGTCTTCATGTAAAAAAAACTCGCGTTATATCAGAGTTCGGACTAAGATTCACGGGTCAGGATTGGTCGGGTTTTTGAGAAAGTTATTTGAAAGAAGCTACAGTAGGATAAGTGTTATGGAAGTCTGACACTTCATAATAAATTAAACTTAAACATAGTGATATAAGTATGTTACTACATTATCGGCTCCAATTATTATATTTTTTCAGTCTTTTTTATAGCTAGCCAATAATGTAATAACCGGTCAATATTGTAATAACTTATTACGTTATGGGAAAAAAGTTATTACGTTATTGGTTCAGACATTTTATTGCATTATTGGTATGTTATTACATTATCGGCTTTTATTACATTAAGAATGGGAAAATTATTACGTTATTGGCAGTTATTACGTTATCGGCAGTTATTACGTTATTGGCTGCTACACTAACCCTTTTACTAACATGTTGGTTAAGTAACCCTAACCCCAACCCTCTTATTAACATGTTGGTTAACTGACCCTAACCCTCTTATTAACATGTTGGTTAACTAACCCCAACCCTCT
>JAPMUY010000648.1:0-7500 GCA_026901105.3 Galaxias olidus | reverse complement strand
TAACACACTGAACAGGACACACTCCTAACACACTGAACAGGACACACCGAACAGGACACACTGCTAACACACACTGAACAGGACACACTGCTAACACACACTGAACAGGACAAACTCCTAACACACTGAACAGGACACACTCGATTTGCTAGCTGTGGAAACTTTGTCAATATTTTGACACAGCTCACAAGTATAATTTATAATATGATAAACATTTAAATTGCTGTCTTCTGTCAGTTAACTATTAGAATCTACACTTTAATGTCACACTGATAATGCCCACAGCAGTTGGACCTCCAGTCGTGTCCTAAGCCCACTGAACTTCATCCTTCACTCCTTCCTCTCCGCTAACATTGCACCTTGACACCAGCATTACAGGACCCTGTTCTGGTGGCACACACCAGCATTACAGGACCCACTGCTAACACACACTGTTCTGGACAAAGCTCACAGGACACACTATAAACCAGGACACACTGCTAACACACTGAACAGGACACACTGCCCTGATGCACACACTGAACAGGACACACTGGTGCCCTGACACACACTTAGAGGACTTTAGGACACACGTCCTCTGTGATTGGTTCACACACTGAATGTTCCTACAAAGCAGAGGTCACACTGCTAACACACTGAGCAGGACCCATCCCTATCTGCTAACTGGACACTGAACCAGATCAGAACACACTCCTATCCTTCACTGAACACTGTGGACACCACTCAGACTGGACCAATACGCCTGAGAAAATGCTTTACAGAACTGTGATGATCCACATATTTTGCTGTAGAGTACAATCCTAATCTATTTTCTTATGGGGATGAATCCTCTAGTTGACTTTATTGATCAACACTGACGTTAAATGAGCTGTCCTTCTGTCAGTTAACTATTATTTTTACATCATATAAATCAAACATTAATGTCTAACAATGATAACATCTGTCTGTGTTTTGTGTGGTCCACAGCAGTTAAAGACACCAACAGCATTGACAACGTGACAACATGACAGCATGACAGCATCCTTCAGCATGACAACGTCCTCTCCGCTAAGATTGCTGCAACATTGACACCAGCATTACAGGACCCTGACAACATGAACAGCATGACAGCATGACCATGACAGCATGACCAGCTGACAACTGATGCAACATGACTTACAGGACCATGACCAGCTGCCCTGATGCCAGCCATACAGGACCCTGTTCTGGTGGCAACTGACAAACAGCATGACCAGCTGATGACCTTGACAGTATGACAGCATGACAACATGAACAGCATGACAACATGAACAACATGACAACATGAACAACATGACAACATGAACCCTGCTGACCTGACAACATGCCATGACAGTTGACAGGACCTTGACAACATGAACAGTATGCCAGCATGACAACATGCAGCATGACAACTTGACAGCATGACAACATGAACCGTCCTGAACAGTGATGGTTCATGACACATGAACAGCATGACCAGCATCAACTACAAAGCAGAGGAACAGACAACATGACAGCATGAACAACATGAACAACATGACAACATGAACAACATGACAACATGAACAGTATGACAGCATGACAACATGAACCCATGAACAGCATGACCAGCATGACAACATGACACATGAACAACATGACAACATGAACAGTATGAGAACATGAACAGAACATGACAACATGACCAGCTATCCTTCTTCTAACAAGGTGAGCAACTGTGGACAGCAACATGACAACATGAACAGACCGGACAACATGACAACATGAACAGTATGACCTGAGAAAATGCTTTACCAGCATGACAACATGAACAACATGAACAGCATGACAACATGAACAGTATGACATGTACAACATGAACAATGACAACATGAACAGCATGATGACATGACACATGAACAGCATGAAACAGCATGACAACATGTTGACTTTGACATGACAACATGAACACATGACAACATGAAGCTGACAATGACAACATGAACAGCATGACAACGTGACAGCATGACACATGAACAACATGACAACATGAACAACATGACAACATCTGAACAGTATGAAAACATTGAACATGACACATGACAGCACATGAAATCAAACATTAAAATTACAACATGAACAACATGATAACATCTGTCTGACAACATGAACAACATGTGTGGTCAACATGAACAAGTTGACAACATGAACAGCATGACAACACCAACAACATGACAACATGACAACATGAACAGTATGAGAACATGAACATGACAACATGAACAGCATGACCAGCATGACAACATGAACAACATGAACAGCATGACAACATGACAACATGACAGAACATGACAACATGACAACATGATGACAACATGACAACATGAACAGCATGACAACATGACAACATGACAGCATGACAGCATGACAAACATGACAACAACAGCATGACAACATGAACAGTATGAGAACATGACAACATGAACAGCATGAAAACATGACAACATGACAACAACACAACATGACAACATGACAACATGACAAACATGACCAGCATGACAACATGACAACATGAACAACATGACCAGCATGACAACATGACAACATGACAACATGAACAGCATGACAACATGACAGCATGACAGCATGACAACATGACAGCATGACAGCATGACAACATGAACAGCATGACAGCATGAACAACATGAACAGCATGACAACATGAACAGCATGACAGCATGAAAACATGACAGCATGACAACATGAACAGCATGACAGCATGAAAACATGACAGCATGACAACATGAACAGCATGACAGCATGAAAACATGACAGCATGACAACATGAACAGCATGACAGCATGAAAACATGACAGCATGACAACATGGACAACATGACAGCATGACAACATGAACAGCATGACAACATGACAGCATGACAACATGAACAGCATGACAGCATGAACAACATGAACAGCATGACAACGTGACAACATGACAACATGAACAACATGACAGCATGAAAACATGACAGCATGACAACATGAACAACATGACAGCATGAACAGCATGACAACATGAACAACATGAACAGCATGACAACATGAACAACATGACAACATGAACAGCATGACAACATGAACAACATGACAGCATGAACAGCATGACAACATGACAACATGACAACATGACAACATGAACAACATGACAACATGAACAACATGACAACATGAACAGCATGACAACATGAACAACATGACAACATGACCAGCATAACAACATGAACAGCATGACAACATGAACAACATGACAACATGAACAACATGACAACATGAACAGCATGACAACATGAACAGCATGACAACATGAACAGCATGACAACATGAACAACATGACAACATGAACAACATGACAACATGAACAACATGACAACATGAACAGCATGACAACATGAACAGCATGACAACATGACAACATGAACAGCATGACAACATGGACAACATGAACAGCATGACAACATGACAACATGAACAGCATGATAACCTGACAACATCTGTGTCTCTCTTAAGAGGTTTCTAGGACTAGGTTTCTCTCTTAGGGTTAAGGGTCAGGGGTCAGGCTGCTAGCCCGTTGGTCTTCACCACAAAGCTGCTAGGGTTAGGGGTCAGGGTTAGGGTTAGGGGTCAGGCTGCTAGCCCGTTGGTCTTCACCAGAGCTGGTAGGGTTAGGGTTAGGGTTAGGGGTCAGGGTCAGGGGTCAGGCTGCTAGCCCGTTGGTCTTCACCACAGAGCTGTTAGGGTTAGGTTTAGGGGTCAGGGTCAGGGGTCAGGCTGCTAGCCCGTTGGTCTTCACCACAGAGCTGTTAGGGGACAGGGTCAGGGTTAGGGTTAGGGGTCAGGCTGCTAGCCCATTGGTCTTCACCAGAGCTGTTAGGGTTAGGGTTAGGGGTCAGGGGTCAGACTGCTAGCCCATTGGTCTTCACCACAGAGCTGTTAGGGTTAGGGGTCAGGGTCAGGGATAGGGTCAGGCTGCTAGCCTATTGGTCTTCACCACAGAGCTGTTAGGGATCAGGGTTAGGGTCGGAGTCAGGCTGCTAGGAAAAACCTTTGGTTTGTTTAGAACAGCCCTGTGACCCCCATAATATCTATGCTCACTCACACACACACTCACACACACACTCACACACAAAATCAGTTTAATTATTTTATACTCTTTCTCTCTCTCTCTCTCACACACACACTCACACACACAATCAGTTTTATTATTTTATACACTCTCTCTCTTTCTCTCTCTCACACACACACACACACACACACAATCAGTTTTATTTGGTCCACATCTCTGACTCCACTCCATCACAGATCAGTGTGATGCTGTAGCAGACCTGTAGTAACTTTATACACTGTGTAGAGTAGAGAGCTGTTTTCTTAGACCTGTAGTAACTTTATACACTGTGTAGAGTAGAGAGCTGTTTTCTTAGACCTGGAATAACTTTATACACTGTGTAGAGTAGAGAGCTGTTTTCTTAGACCTGGAATAACTTTATACACAGTGTAGAGTAGAGAGCTGTTTTCTTAGACCTGGAATAACTTTATACACTGTGTAGAGTAGAGAGCTGTTTTCTTAGACCTGTAGTAACTTTATACACTGTGTAGAGTAGAGAGCTGTTTTCTTAGACCTGTAGTAACTTTATACACTGTGTAGAGTAGAGAGCTGTTTTCTTAGACCTGTAGTAACTTTATACACTGTGTAGAGTAGAGAGCTGTTTTCTTAGACCTGTAGTAACTTTATACACTGTGTAGAGTAGAGAGCTGTTTTCTTAGACCTGGAATAACTTTATACACAGTGTAGAGTAGAGAGCTGTTTTCTTAGACCTGGAATAACTTTATACACTGTGTAGAGTAGAGAGCTGTTTTCTTAGACCTGGAATAACCTTATACATGGTGTAAAGTAGAGAGCTGTTTTCTTAGACCTGGAATAACTTTATACATGGTGTAAAGTAGAGAGCTGTTTTCTTAGACCTGTAGTAACTTTATACATGGTGTAAAGTAGAGAGCTGTTTTCTTAGACCTGGAATAACTTTATACATGGTGTAAAGTAGAGAGCTGTTTTCTTAGACCTGGAGTAACTTTATACATGGTGTAAAGTAGAGAGCTGTTTTCTTAGACCTGTAGTAACTTTATACATGGTGTAAAGTAGAGAGCTGTTTTCTTAGACCTGGAATAACTTTATACATGGTGTAAAGTAGAGAGCTGTTTTCTTAGACCTGTAGTAACTTTATACATGGTGTAAAGTAGAGAGCTGTTTTCTTAGACCTGGAATAACTTTATACATGGTGTAAAGTAGAGAGCTGTTTTCTTAGACCTGGAATAACTTTATACATGGTGTAAAGTAGAGAGCTGTTTTCTTAGACCTGGAATAACTTTATACATGGTGTAAAGTAGAGAGCTGTTTTCTTAGACCTGTAGTAACTTTATACATGGTGTAAAGTAGAGAGCTGTTTTCTTAGACCTGGAATAACTTTATACATGGTGTAAAGTAGAGAGCTGTTTTCTTAGACCTGGAATAACTTTATACATGGTGTAAAGTAGAGAGCTGTTTTCTTAGACCTGTAGTAACTTTATACATGGTGTAAAGTAGAGAGCTGTTTCTTAGACCTGGAATAACTTTATACATGGTGTAAAGTAGAGAGCTGTTTTCTTAGACCTGTAGTAACTTTATACATGGTGTAAAGTAGAGAGCTGTTTTCTTAGACCTGGAATAACTTTATACACAGTGTAGAGAGCTGTTTTCTTAGACCTGGAATAACTTTATACATGGTGTAAAGTAGAGAGCTGTTTTCTTAGACCTGTAGTAACTTTATACATGGTGTAAAGTAGAGAGCTGTTTTCTTAGACCTGGAATAACTTTATACATGGTGTAAAGTAGAGAGCTGTTTTCTTAGACCTGGAATAACTTCATACATGGTGTAAAGTAGAGAGCTGTTTTCTTAGACCTGGAATAACTTTATACATGGTGTAGAGAGCTGTTTTCTTAGACCTGTAGTAACTTTTTACACTGTGCAGAGTAGAGAGCTGTTTTCTTAGACCTGTAGTAACTTTATACATGGTGTAAAGTAGAGAGCTGTTTTCTTAGACCTGGAATAACTTTATACACAGTGTAGAGAGCTGTTTTCTTAGACCTGTAATAACTTTATACATGGTGCAAAGTAGAGTGTCTTTCTTAAATAAAGCATGAGTTTACATTGCTGACAGTTGTGAACTTTAAACCACTAAAAGGAGTTTCACAGGAAAGCAGCCAGTCAAACTTTTCAGTGCTCCTCTCTCGCTTTCTTCTACACTGCTAGGTTAGATGGGACTCTAGCTTAGCTTGTGTTAGGGTTAGGGTTAGGTAGGACTCTAGTGGAGCTTGTGTTAGGGTTAGGGTTAGGTAGGATTCTAGCGTAACTTGTGTTAGGGTTAGGTAGGACTCTAGCATAGCTTGTGTCAGGGTTGGGTAGGACTCTAGCGTAGCTTGTGTTAGGGTTAGGGTTAGGTAGGACTCTAGCGTAGCTTGTGTTAGGGTTAGGGTTAGATGGGACTCTGCTTGTGTTAGGGTTAGGGCTAGGTAGGACTCTAGCGGAGCCTGTGTTAGGGTTAGGGTTAGGTAGGACTCTAGCGTAGCCTGTGTTAGGGTTAGATGGGACTCTAGCGTAGCTTGTGTTAGGGTTAGGGTTAGATGCGACTCTAGCGTAGCTTGTGTTAGGGTTAGGGTTTGATGGGACTCTAGCGTAGCTTGTGTTAGGGTTAGGGTTAGGTAGGACTCTAGCGTAGCTTGTGTTAGGGTTAGGGTTAGGGTTAGGTAGGACTCTAGCGTAGCCTGTGTTAGGGTTAGGGTTAGATGGGACTCTAGCGTAGCCTGTGTTAGGGTTAGGGTTAGATGGGACTCTAGCGTAGCTTGGGTTAGGGTTAGGGTTAGATGCGACTCTAGCGTAGCTTGTGTTAGGGTTAGGGTTAGATGGGACTCTAGCGTAGCCTGTGTTCGGGTTAGGGTTAGAGTTAGGGGTTAGGGTTAGGGTTAGGTAGGACTCTAGCGTAGCTTGTGTTAGGGTTAGGGTTAGGTAGGACTCTAGCGTAGCTTGTGTTTGTGTTAGGGTTAGGTAGGACTCTAGCGTAGCTTGTGTTTGTGTTAGGGTTAGGTAGGACTCTAGCGTAGCCTGTGTTAGGGTTAGGGTTAGGTAGGACTCTAGCGTAGCCTGTGTTAGGGTTAGGGTTAGGTAGGACTCTAGCGTAGCTTGTGTTAGGGTTAGGGTTAGATGGAACTCTAGTGTAGCCTGTGTTAGGGTTAAGGTTAGGTAGGACTCTAGCGTAGCTTGTGTTAGGGTTAGGGTTAGGGTTAGGGTTAGGTAGGACACTATCGTGACAGCTGGTGTGGATGATTCTTCATAAAAAAACAGATACGATCTGAGATATAATCTAAAGGAATAATCCACAGTAAATAATAATGTTAAAAAAGTGTTAGGAATTTTTAATGAGCAGAGTA
>JAPMUY010000647.1:0-15501 GCA_026901105.3 Galaxias olidus | reverse complement strand
CCCCACCATGGGACATCAGTTACACTCCGTGGCTGCTTCCAACAAACACACACACACACACACACACACACACACACACACACGCAAACATAAGAGTGCAAGCATGCTTATGCAAACACCTTCATCGTAATCGCCTGGTGCTTTGCAAAGCGTCACCGCTGAATACAGCAATGTGTCAGAACATTGTGCTACACATAAGCACGCACGCACGCACACACACACACACACACAATATAATACACACTAACGCACACACACATGCTATCACACTCTCGCACGCATCTCATGTACTATGCGATATGAAAATGTCCAGATTAACGTGTGACTCACAAAAGAGAATTCCCGAGTCATGAAGAATGTTCTTTATGGGTGCTGGGAGGGGAGGCGGCATGGGAATATAAGTGAAGCCACAAAGCCGCATGCTTCGTACGACCCGCCACCACCCCCCCCCAACCCCCATTCCCACCACCACCACCCCCCTTTCCCTTGGCCAAGATCAGGACCCTCTTCTAGACAGCAGCCAAGTCCCCCCCCCCCCCCCCCCCGTCCCCCGCCCTCCTCCTCCTTCCCAGACCACAGCTCTCCTCCGCAGCGCACGGCAACCTGAGCCCGCTGAGAACCTCTTATGAAAGGGACGCAAACAACAACAACAAGCCGGGCGACGGAGCCGACACCTCTCTCTGCTCACAGTGGTCATCTGAGAGGGGCCCCGGGCCCACACACACACACACACACACACACACACACACAGAGAGAGAGACGCAGAGGAAAGGTATGGACGGGGTAGGCCTGACGACACAGAGCTTCCCGCTGAGCTCCTCATCTCCGTGTGCCACGGCGTGTAGGGACAGCCAGGGGGGGGACGCACACGCGGCGCGCTCGTCTCGAGGCCCGCTCACGTATTGCGCAAAACGCCGAGCGAGTCCCTCGGCCAGGCCCCTCCATTAATCTCTTCTCCAGCTCCGTCTCCGGAGAGAGAGAGAGAGAGAGAGAGATCTCTTGCCAAACAAACAAACCGCTCTTCTCTTCCCCCGCCGCCGCCTGGGGATTTCAAGCCCATTCGACTTTCACTCCGTTTTATTTTTTCTCTCTCTCTCTCTCTCTCCCCATGCCGTACTCTCGCTTTTTTTTCTCTATCGCTTTTGTTCTCTCCTCGTCTCCTTTCCCTTTCTTTCTCGCTCCCCCCCTCTCTCTCTCTTTCTGTTTGTCGTTCTGTCTCCCCCCTCCCTCTTTCCCTCCGCTCTCTCTCTCTCTCTCTCTCACTCCTTATCTCCCAACACCCTTTTATTCTCTCCCACCTTTCTGTTTCTCTCTCTCTTGGTAATTCCGTCTTCCCTCCCTCTTTCCCTCCACTCTCGCTCTCTCCCCTTATCGGCTAACTCTTTTATTCTCTTTCTCTTTCTCTTTCTCTGGGTAACTCTGTCTTCCCACTTTGTTTTCCTCCACTCTTTCTCTCCGTGTCTCTGAGGGGGGGCTGGCGGAGGCCCGTTCCTTCTCCGGGTGAACTCGGGGTGAGCGTCTCTCGTTACAGCCGTGGCTGGCCCGCTGATAAAGCGGCGTATTGTCAAGCATAATCCTGGGAAACAATCGGGATTTCACACCGGTGCTGCGGGTGGATTTCTCCCATAAAAAAAAAAATACACACACCCACACAAACAGACACACACATACGCAAGCGCACGCACACACACACACACACACACACACGCAAACACACTCCCACAGAGTCAATCACCGCAGCGCACAAACAAGTGCAAGCACCGGCATGCGTCCCTGCTCGGTGGACTTGAGGTAAAGTATGTGGGAGCCCACATCGAGTTACGCAGTCTGGGGGTTGGCTTCTGTGACGTCACGGCGCTGGCGCGCCCCTGTAACGCAGCACAATGTCTGTCAGAGCGGGGCTGTCTGCCTGCACGGGGTGGGGGGTGACAGACAGACAGTCCCCCGGAGGCTGGAGGAGCTCTCCGTCGTCTGTACCGGGGGGGGGGGGGGGGGGGGGGCTTGTTTATGGCAGTCGGCCGTCCACGCGTGCCTGAGCCGTGCAGTGGGGCCTCCGTTTTGCTGAAGGATCAGTCAGGTGCCCAGCAGCTCACCTGAACCGGTGGGAGGGAGGTCGGGGGGGGGGGGCAACCGTGGACTGAGGGAGTGGGGGGCGGACAGGTAGCTGGGAACCATCTCTCAGTCAGCAGCCGTCCCTCGTCAATTTGGAGACTCCGTTTCCCTGCCAATCCGCCACGGGGGCCCCAAAGGGGGAGCCGTAATTAGAGGAGAGCGCCTGTCATACCTCAGGTCAGCCTAATAACAAGGGGGAACCAGCAGGCGGCCCGTCGCTCTGTCCCTCAACAGATGTAGGGAAAACATGTGTTCAGGTGGGGCTGTCAACCTGCCAAAGCGATTTACGACGTAAAAAAGACGCGACTCCACACGTCAGCCGTTCGTCATCAGACTCCGAGGCTCCTTCCCGTCACGGGTATCAAGCAGGATCAAGGCTGTCCCCGTATTCGGCACCGCCTTCTGAATCAGACGGGATCGAGGTGGTGCGATCCAACCCCCCTCGCCCCCCCCCAGGGGGGTCCGACGCTCGGTTGCTTCACCCACTCGGCGCGGTGAGTCACGGGGGGAAGCGTCCCCGGACGTGCGCGTGGCATTCCCCACCGCTTCGCGTTTTCCTGTAAAGACGGAAGGACGGCGACGAGCCACGCCTGAACCCCTGTGAGGTGAGTGACACCCACGCTCCAGGGGAAAGACTCTTCCCACCCAGGCAGGCGGGCCGGGCCGCGAGGGAGTGTGAGATGCTGCAGCGCTCCGGCGGTGACAGGGGAACTCGGCCTTAACAGGTTGGAGGAGGCCTCCTTTGTTATTTCAGCTGGGCCCATGGGAGCACTTAATTATGAGATAGCACTGTCCTTGCCTACGCCGACATGTGATGTAGACACACACACCACCACACACACACACACACACACACACACACACACACACATGCATATACACTTGAATGAGCTCACCACTCAGATGTGCGTGTGCCTGACCCCTGGATAGGCTTAATCGAAACAGACTCAGCACATCAGGTTCTCTAGAATAATAATGTCTTCAAGTGGGTTCCTGGCTCCGTAAGCACAGCTCTCACATACACCACGATAACTTGTGGTGTGGTGTGTGTGTGTGTGTGTGTGTGTGTGTGTATGCGACAATATTGTGGCCCCACTCTACCGGCCCCGTGGGCCTTAAGAGAGTCCTCCTTCCACCCGCGTGCCCGTGTCACTGACACCTCATCATTCCCTAGCAGGTTTGGAGTCTCGCCCTCTTGTTTTCACATTCCAATCTGCCCCTAACACACACAAACACACACACGCACACACACACACACACACACACCATAAACACGCTGGTTACTGTCTCTATCAACACTGTATCTTGTCTATGTCCCAAGTAGATAAGCTTGTTTTGTCGCTCCATGATGTTTCAAGCGTAACATACTAATTATGACCTTGAATGAACATCAATCTTTACCTGTCAGTCCTATCAGTAGACGTCTAAAGGTCGCGTGTTTTCCTCTGGTATTTTAAAGACACTCGTGCTATGTTTGTCTTCCCACGTGGAATGGCACTGTGAATTGAAACAGATAAAAGTCGACGTGTGCACGTCACACAAACATGCTGCACAGACACATTTAGGGGACAGGCCCGTATCCTGGGAGTCCTATGCTATGCAGCTTTCCACCAGTGGGTGTGTGTGTGTGTGTGTGTGTGTGTGTGTGTGTGTGTGTGTGTGTGTGCGTGTGCGTGCGTGTGCGTGCGTATGCGTGCGCGTGCGTAAGGCCTGAAGCACCATGACGCAGCCACCTCAGGGTATCTTATATCCGACACCATTCAGTTCGACAGCGACGCGCTTACAATAAACATCCGCAGGGTTTGGCGCGGGGCGCCCGCTCCTATCAGGAAGTCCTTTCTATTGTGTTGCAATCGGCCCACACCTCAGAACAACCCAACCGTGTCAGGTAAGTGAACCGGGGCCAGAGGTGTGGGTCCTATGCCACCCTTGCCAGTCCCATTCAGTCAGTTTGTCTCCAGCCAAATCAGAAAGAGACTGTTTACACAGACCGCTCGGACGGGGGGGCTTTCGTAAAGCAACCCTGAAGCCATGAAGAGATAAATAAAGGTTACGATCGCTGCTGGGATGAGAGAAAGAACAGAAGTTCTAGAAGATCGGTCGCGCGTCGAGAACAGGGTTCGAACGATGACCACAAATGTCTCACGTCTCACGGTTTCACAACTATTTTTCGGAAGCTCACTGCCCTTTCAAAAACGCAGGTGTCTAATAAAAATCACCCGTTCAGAGTGTGCACGTGAGCGTCGACGGGCACTCTAAACTGCGACTTAAATGTGTGACTTCGTGAGAAAAAAAAAGCGCGCGTCTAAAAGGAGAAATAAGACACGTTGTCCTCTACCGCCTTCCCCTTTTAAACCAATGACCAGCGTGTAGTATTCATAGCCACGTACATGTTCTCAGCGATACCATCCTCATCAGATAGGACGCAGGTACAGAGGCGCGTGCAGCCTGCTGTCGGTATGTTATCAACCGAACGGACCCTGGTATGCAGGCGGCGCAACAGCTACGTGTCCTCCACCCACACACGCACACACACACGCGCACGCACACACACACGCACACACACACACACACACACACACACACACACACACACACACACACACACACACACACTCCGCAGTGTTCACACGTCACGCCGATAGTCATCGTGTCCCCGCCGTGCCTCCCTCGCAGGTGTTCCCCTCCCCGCATTCCCAAACGCCGCGGCCCATCCCTGCGTGGGGACACGGGGAGGGGTCGGAGTCGCTTATCCGTCACGGAGACGGAACGGCCTGTCAGGCGGCCTGCAGCGGGACACAATGTGCCCGCTCTGCAGCCAGCGCACGACGGCAGCCAGCCAGTCATGAGCGGGGGACGACGGGAGAAATATGCAGAGCACGGCAGCCGGGAAGCGGGCCCTGCACCGGAGCCCTCTACAGAGCCCATTAATCCTGCTTAATTCTATTAGGAATTGGGCTACGGCCGGATAAGCAAGCCAGCCGAGTTCCGGGGACTAGGACTCGAAACGCCATGGAGACGCGAGAGCAAAAGCTCCGGCCCCGACTACGGATGACAATGCAGGGATGTGTGCGGTGCACCTCTCGGAGGGTGACTTAACGCGGAGCACAAAGCAGCTGGGATGCGCTAATAAAACGCTCGCTGGCTTCATGTGGAGAGCCGTCCTGCATTGAATTTGCCAGGAGGGAAGCATGAAATCGAGGGCTTCGGAAGCCTCACTTCAGTTAAACGCCGAGAGCACCACGGCCTCAGACATTTCCGGCAGGTATAGGACGCAGGTGTCCCCCCCCCCCCCCTCTCTCTCTCTCTTTCCATTAAGAGAGGTATGCAGGTGAGCTACGTGTCAGCGGCAGCACGCTTTTATCGCTCTCAGGCTTCCGGGCTGATTCGGATCGCCCGCCGTAACATCCGCCCAGAAAAGCCGGCTATAGTTAGACCACTTCAATACCAACAAAAAGGCCCTCTTCTCTTATCAGGGATTTCCCCACACTAGGCACAGAACAGAGGGAGAAAGTGGCCCTTTTTATTTTGGTTGCCAATGGGCCGTGCTGGCTTTAATGGCTTCCACAGGCCCGAGATTAGAGCTCGATCAGCCCCATCTAAATGACCCCCAGGCCCGGTCTCCGTCTCCTCATGCATGTCCCGGGGGTTGACAGGCCCGGCTTTTGAGGGGGGGTGGGGGTCTGTTCAGAGCAGCCTGTCAGTCTGGACTCACGCCTGCGTTTGTCTGGGAGGAATCTGCCTGAGCATGTCGACCCTCTTTGAAAAAAGGGGGCCACGGGTTAGTGGGAACGAAGCCACGCGCTAGCTAGAGGAGATGTCATGTTTGACAGGGTGTGCGAGCTTACCTCTGTCTCTCTCTCTCTGCCCTGAGCACACACGCACACGCACACGCACACACACACACACACACACACACACACACACACACACAGGCACGGAAACAGAAAGGGACCTAGACAGAAACAGATGCTCAAAGACAGGATGCATACACGTCGCTGCCGACTGAGCCGTGTCCCTTAGTTACAGTGTTATGAAACCAAACAGGCTCGAAAAGCCACCGTGGCATTCCTTCCCCCCCGGAGACCCACACCCATCTCCCCCCCCCCTCCCTTTTTACCACCCCGTCTCCCACTGCCAACCTCTCCGTTACTTCTTCCCCCCATAACCCTCCTTCCTCATCCTCCCTTCCTCCTGTATGTCTGCTCCCCTTACCTCAGCTCCAATCCCATTCGTTAAAGCAGCCTTCCTCTCTTTCTCTCTCTCTTTCTCACTCTCTCTGGTTAGGGCCGCCTTCTATTCTCCTCACCCGGCCTGGAAGTGGGTCGGAGAGAGAAAGAGAGGGCATGAAAGGAGAGCCTCCACCTCCACAGCCTCTAACAGGCCCAGCATCGCCATGGCAGCATGAGCCCCCCCGAAACAGCACATCATGCTCCGCTGCACTCCAAAAGGAGAGGGGGGGGGGGGGGGGTGCAGGGTGGTCGGTGAGAAAGTACGAGAGAGATTGCCTGCTGAAAGAGTACCATGCTACTGGCTTAAATTCAATAGCCAGAGCTAAAACCGTTTGTCACCTTGCTATTTGGTTTCGACTTTCCTTACGCCCTACTCGGTAAGTATTTGGTATCAAGTGGGTGACATTTTATGAGTTTGTAATTAATTAGTTGCCTACAAATAACTTAATCGATAAGCTTCCTAGTTAGACCACTTAAAAAGACAGAAAGGTGTGTGGGTGTGTGTGTGTTTGTGCGTGAAGGGGTTTATAATTAGAATGCTACCTGCATGTGAGTTCATTGTCATGCGGCAGACATAGCAGCGAGAGAGACGAGACGAAAAGGTTCAACATTCATTTATTGGTTTGGTTTTTTTGAGTACAGTGGTTATTTCAGCCATTCTGGCATTCACAGAGAAAACATAAACAATGTATAACTGGAAACAAGAAATATAGCTTTCTGATAATATATCTGGCTCAGTCTAGTCATTAAGACAATAGATACAACAATCTCCGTACCTGATCAACACAAATACAAACACAAACACGTATATAAACAAAACATAACGGTCCAAAGTGGCGCTAATACTTATTGAAATTCTGTGTGATTTAAAAAAACGAACAAAGCTATTTACATTCATATTGAATAATTATCATTTGGAGGGGGAAACAAGAACACAAATATACTGTATGAGTCTGACAAACACGGAACAAACACTGATTATTAAAATAGATTTTTATATATATTTATATAAAACATGGATTACAATTAGAGGGATCCATTAAATAGTTCAAGTGCCATTAATAGAAACGTATGTACGCAGGAGGTGGGGGGTGGGGTGGGGGGGAGGGGTTTCAGCCAGCGCCATCTTGTCGTCCACAACACCCCCACCCCCCCTCCGCTGTGAGAGTGGCATAACTCAAAAGGTGCAGCTCAGAGGTCGGACGGCCAAAAAGGTTACGGGGGGGGGGGGGGTTCAGTCATAGCGCCGTCTCTGAGACGTAGCATAAGTGGTTAGTACAGAAAAGGGTTAACGTGGTTCATAGCGGAGGCTCGGCCCGTGGCGTGCTTCCCGTTCCCGCTCTGGAGACGGGACGGTAGGGTGAGCGGAGCTGAGCGGGAGGAGAGGAGTGAGGCCTGCGGACCGTTCCTACTTTACAGTGTCCGGTCGCGTTACGGGACGGGGGTGGGTGGGTGGGTGTGTATGTGTGTGTGTGTGTGTGTGTGTGTGTGTGTGTGTGCGCGGGGGGGGCAAGGGTTTGGGGACAGCAGCTCACAGTCTGATAGCGTGACGTGACGAAATCGTCGGAGAGGTTTGCTAGCTCGCGCTCTCCCGTGCCGCGAGATCACAAACCGTGTTGGCCACTGTCGGCGTACTGTCGCCGCTAGCTAAACCCTCCGCCCCACCCACCCACCCATTCCACACTGACTGCTGAGCCTCCATCACCATCACATTATTAAAACATTTTTAGCAGCTTCATCTACACCTCCACTTGAAAAATAGAAACATTTGTATTGTATATATATATATCTATAAAAAATTTCTGTAATATAGTATGCAGTTCTCTTCGCAGGACGAGATTGATCTACAGTCATCAATGTGTGCCGTGAACATTGCGTACCTCTCTGTGTGTGAGCATGTTAGATGACGGTGTGTGTGCCAGCGTGAGAGGTGAGTCACTGTGTGTGTGTGTGTGTGAGTGCGAGAGTCAGCATGCTCTTCAGAGAGCCCCGGGTATTAGATTGTTTTTTTCCGTTTACCATCTACCTTTTCCTCTCGTCACCTCACACCCCCCAAGACATTCTCTCTCTTTCCTACGCTTCTATCCGACGCAGGGTCTCTCTCTCATCTATCCACTCCTCACCTGCGCTAATAGACTGGTGCGCGCTTCCTCCCTCTCTCTCTCTCTTTCTTTCTTTCCTCTCCCTATCGTGCAGAGGTCCATCCAGGCTGGCGAGGCGCGGGGCTGGGGCTAGCAGACGGTCTGCTGGCTGGACAGGGGGCTCTCCAGGGACATGCTGGTGGGGGACAGGTCGGAACGGGCCGTCTTAAACATGGAGGAGATGTAGAACGCCTGGAGACACAAACACACACACACACACACACACACACGATGTTACAGTCACACATTGTAATGTCCAACGCACAGACCAGGCTCTGCGGGTTTGCTCACACAAAGGTTCAGGAAACGAGAGAATGGCGCTATTGTTGGTGGATGCAGAGTGTTAGACAATGAACACAAACAATGCGGTGTGGAGCGGACAACACAGTCAGTACACAGTGCAGTCGAGGATCTAGTTCAGGGGCAGGCAGGTGTGGACCAGACCCTTTGGCTGCATTCCAACAGTACATTAACCCTTTCGTTTTGACTAAACCCTCCTTTTCCGGCCGCGTTACCATGACCTTGGCTGACAGTCTTATGACGGAGGTCAAAGGTGGCGCGGCAGGAAAGCCAGGGGTGCTTTACGAGACCAAGCAGCCACGGGGCCGCCGTGACCCCATCCTCCCCCCCCCCAGCCCAAGTACGTACCACCCAGTAGGCGGTGAGCGCCCCCTGCAGGAAGCCGGTGAGGACGTCGCTGGGGTGGTGGCGGTAGTCGGAGATGCGGCTCAGGCCCGTGTACACGGCGATCATCACCAGGATGAACTGCAGCAGCGGGCGCAGCAGCCGCGCCCCTCGCCACGACAACCGCGCCTGCAGGTAGAACTGGAGGGAAGGAGGAAGGGAAGGAGACGTCAAAAAAAAAAAAGGGTCCCTTCACTCGTCTGCGTGTACACCTCGTAACTCTCAAAACGGAGGTCGGCGTGGAGACAGCGGTATGTCAGGCGGAGCGTCAGAGACGAGAGCAGCCTGGCTGCAGTTCATCACCACTGTCTTAACCAACCCCCACCACCCCCTTTATCTCTGCCCCCATCCATCAGGCCTGCCTCGGGACGGGACAGGGGCGGAGGCGGGGGTCAGAGATACAGATGTGTGGCTGTGTTTTTTATGGGCTTCTAGCAGGTCTGTCTGGGCTTGTTGGCGCGCGCACACACCACCACCACCACACACACACACACACACACACACACACACACACACACGGGAACACTTGGCCTAAATTCCTGGAGGCGGCTGGTGGGGCCCGTGGCCCATTGCTCTCTTTTTTTCGCTCTCTCTCTCTTTCTCTCGCTCTCTCTCGCTCTCTCTCGACTGGAAGCGGGTGTCTCTCTCCCTGAGCTCAACCCTAGCAGCTGGCCCATGGCACTGGTGGCATGTTGCTGCAGGGAGAGACCGTTTCAACACTGGCTACAGTCTGTACATCTGCGCCTCTATGTGAGTGTGTGTGTGTTTGTGTGTGGGTGGGTGAGCGTTTGTGATGATGGGGAGGGCACCATGAGGACGAAAAGGGGGCAGAAAACAAAGATGGGGGGGCCCCGTTTTTTGCTTGTTTTTCAGGGGCTACTCAACATGAAGCCCGGCGCCCCGCTCTCTTCTGTCGCGCTCTCTCCCTCCTTCTCTCCGTCCCTTTCTCATCGGCGATGGAGGAGGGCTAGCGCTGCTTTGTAGCATCAAGAGTAAGGGCTGCGACGGTGGGAAGACGCAGAGAAATCTCTTGAATAGCACCCCCCTCCCCTCCCTCTCTCTCATTGAAATGCCATGCCGGGCCATCTATTTTATTTCCTTTCACTCATGAAATGCATTTATGAGTTCGTTTTTCAAAAAATTATTTGTGACTAATTTGGGCTTGAATGAGGAGGAATTCCTTAGGAATGTAAATCGGTTCCGGCGGAGTGGGCCTCGGCTACCATGGCCCCTTTGTCAGCCTCCAACTGTCATTTTCAATGAGCCCCTGACTACTGGCCAGGGAACAGAAGAAGAAACAGAAAGCGAGAGAAGAGAGAGAAGGAGAGAGAGAGAGAGCACGAGAGAGAGAGAGAGAGAGAGAGATGTAGAGGGATGACGGGCGGGATGAATGGAGGGATGAAGGGAGGGGAGGGTCACTTGCTGAAAGAAGCCTGTCGATCTCTCAGCAGGCACACGGATCCCCCCCCCCATAACCACCCCCAACCAGACCAAAACAAGGACTCCTCTGTCTGCTCACTCTCTTCATCTATTCATGGTCCCTGTGGAAAACTTTCTCCCTCATTCTCTTCTCTCACTCTCACTCACTCACTCACTCCTTCCCTCCCTCCCTCCCTCTCTCTCCATTCGAGTCAGGGTGCCTTTTGAAAGTTGCTTTCTCCAGAGGCCTTCTCTGAATTACCACTTGCAGTGTGTATGTGTTTGTGTATGCGTTTGTGTTTGTGTGGATAAAAGTGCTTGTGCATCCGCTATTAGAAACCACAACTTGTACGCTGCGATGCTTTAAATCGGGGCACAGCATAGGCTGTCTGTCTATCATAACCGAAGTGGAAGTGAGACACAAATACACACACACACAGACAAACCAACCAATCATTTCCCACTCAGTAAATGAGCTAAGTGTGAAGGACACGTACAGTACTAAATGTTGGTATTTCTCTACCGCGATTTGTTTGCAGTGTGTGTGTGTGAGAGTGTGTGTGTGTGTGTGTGTGTGCGTCGTAAAACAGGCACCACTTACGGCTAGGTAGAGCATGGTGTACATGGCGAAGGAGGCATGGCCCGAGAAGAAGGACTTCCTGAAAGGCAAACACAAGATAACGTTACTCATTAACGCAGAACAATTAAGCACACACATTCTCCCGCCTTTAGGCAATAAGCCCTTTCCCAGGCCCACACACGCACGAAGACACCCACACCGTCCAACTATGATCTAAGATCCATTTCTCCACAATGGCCTAGATAACAATCAAGAGAGGGGAACATTTCTAGTAACAGTGGCAGACAACTTTCGAAACCCAGCCCATAACCAACCCCCCCCCCCGACATTTCAGCCAATGGCGGGCAAACAGGAAGCGAGCCACCGACCTGGCCTCCTCCACCGCCTTGGCGTCCGGCTGCCGGCAGGCGACCTGCGACACGTAGCTGCCCTCGGTGCAGCCCAGCGAGGCGTAGGTGACGTTGCACACGGACAGGAAGTTGGGGCGCAGGCGGCCCACGCTCAGCTTGGCCATGTTGGTGAGCGACTGGCCCACGCAGCAGCCGAACAGGAAGCTGCCCAGCTCCTTGTAGAGGCACGACACGTACAGGTTGCGCACGAAGGCCCGCGAGTGGACGCCGCGGAAGCGCACGCGGTAGCAAGAGAGAGAGAGAGAGAGAGAGAGAGAGAGAGAGAGAGAGAGAGAGAGAGAGAGAGGAGGCAGTGGACATGAGAGTATGTGAGCGTGGCTGGCGTCAACGTCTTCAGTCTGTTTAGAGCTGTTCCCATTAGACATAATCCAATCATCATCATCATCATCATCATCATCATCATCATCATCATCATCATCATTTTTATTCCATTGTCCACCGTCGCATCCAATGTGTGTGTTATCAATGGGTGTCATCCGTGTGTGTGTTATTTATATATGTGTGTGTGTGTGTGTGTGTGTGTGTATGTATGTGTGTGTGCTGTCTCACCGTGAGGCCGGTGATGACGATCCCCCCGGCGATGAGCAGGACGTCTGGGATGGCCTCCCGCGCCACGAAGGGGTACGTGATGCTGGAGTCACCACAGAAGAAGCCCCTCCTGTACGGAGTCACCGCCTTCAGCTCACAGGCAAAGAACGGGATAGAGGCTAGGGAGACAGAGAGAGAAAGAGGCTTAGATACAGCTAGCTCAAAACAATTTCTGGTGTGTGTGTGTGTGTGTGTGTGTGTGTGTGTGTGTGTGTGTGTGTGTGTGTGTCTGAGAGAGAGTGTGTGGGCTCAGTCCAGAAAAAGATTAGCGCCCCTGGAATCCTGTGTGTCTCGGACAGGGGCCAGTTCACCTGCCGCCGTAGGAGTTTGATAAGCGAGGGGGGGGGAGACTCGGGCGCCAGCCGTGTGCCAGTCCTCATACCCCGGCATTCCACACATAGCTCCCCGCCAGCGCCACCAGAGGGGCTAGGAGGGGGGGGGGACGCAGACAGACACCCCCGACAGCGGGAGAGGGGGAGGCCTTTGAGGAATCAAGGAGAAGGCCGCAGAGAGGGAAGAAACGAAGGCCGCAACGGACAGAGAACGAGTGAGTGGTGACAGGCGAGGGATTTACAGTGGCCCTGTCGGCCAGCTGGCGAAACGGCACACGAGGGGAGCTCAACAATGGAGCAGTGTTCCACGTGGAAGGGCTCGTCTCTCGGAACGTTCTCTGTGCGCCGGCCAACGCATGGAATGACATTAAACGAACCAGCGCCAGGCCAGGAGAGATGACATTCCAAGAGCGCCCCGCGTTCATTTCGCTATCTTTTCCTGGGTCGGCGGCGGTGACCGATTCCGGGAATTCCTGCAGGCGTATCGGGCGGGTTCAAGGTCTGCCTATTCCACAGCAAACAAACCTCATCGCCTACCACAGTTCGGTGGGCAAAAAGAAAAAAAGTGCTTGTGCAACCTTTTTACGACGCCGACGTGCTGGGAAAACAGATTGCGACGGGGGAGAGGACAAAACAGAGCCCTGGACTTCAAACTGGGCTGTCCTCCTCTCCTCCTCCTCCTCCTCCTCCTCCTCCCTGTCCTCCAGTGACTGTCCGTGCATTGTACAGCGAGTGCTTTTCACTCTGTCCCCTATACCATGCCCCCCCCTCTCCTCCCTCTCTCCTCTCTCACTCTCTTCTTCTGACAGAGCCCAGCAGGAGCATGGGACTAATCATTAACTTCTCTCCCAGTCTCATCCGCTGGCTGGAAGAGACCCAGGCCAAAACCCCAGAGTCCTGCCAGGGAATATCCACCACTACGTGACCAGCGGAGCAGTCACACACACACACACACACACACACACACACACACACACACACACACACACACACACACACACACACACACACACACACACACACACACACACACCCTAGGGACACTAGATCAATTTGGCAAGGCTGAGAGCAGGACATGGGCGACTGAGCTTAAAGAGTCGCCACACAACGAGAGTTCGGCTATTTACCTTGACCTGGGACAGGGCTCGTTTAAAAAGGGCCAGAGTTTGATCTCACAACATAACCGCCCCAGCCTGGACATACACGCACTCTGCTATCAGCTAATAATCTCCATAAGACAGGGCAAAGTCACAAGGGTAAACATCGCATGGCACGCTAGTGACCTTTGCCGTTACTGGGAGCCATGTTTCTCTGACAGAAAGACCAAACAGAGATAAAGGCCTCTGCTTTAAGAGAAGGCAGGGCGGAGGGAGGGAGGGAGGGAGGGAGGGATGGGTTAAAGGAGAGTGAAACGTGTTGCTGGTAGAGAGCACTAAAAACTGTGCCTAAATCAGAGAGAGAGAAAGAAAGAGATGAGAGAAACAGCGAGGGTGGGGGGTGAGAGAGAGAGAGAGAGAGAGAGAGAGAGAGAGAGAGAGAGAGAGAGAGAGAGAGAGAGAGAGAGACAGACAGATCAAGAGAGAGAGACAGATAGAGACAGGCAGAGAGAGAGAGAGAGAGAGAGAGACTTTGTGGGAGTGTGAGAGAGAGAGACAGACAGAGAGAGACTTTGTGGGAGTGTGAGAGAGAGAGAGACAGACAGATCGAGAGAGAGAGAGACAGACAGATCAAGAGAGAGAGAGACAGATAGAGACAGGCAGAGAGAGAGAGAGAGACAAGACAAAACAAATGTCTCATCTTGCCCTGATATCTCGCCATCTCATCCACCAACCTTGCCTGCCAACGTCACATGCTCCTTGCTTCAGCCTAGTTCACACACACACACACACACACACACACACACACACACACACACACACACACACGAGCTCTCATGAACTTGATGATGACCTGGTTATATTATATGCTCTCATTATGTCACATTAGGCCCATTATATTGGAATGGATTCTAATCTGGTGTGCCTCCGAAGGTTAAAACAGAGAGTGGTCTTTTATGCGAGGTTAGTCAGTCAGTGAGTCAGTCAATTCAGGCCAGCACAGACGTAATCAAGACGTGAATCATAATTAGGAAAGCGGCTGAGACATTCTCCTGGAACAGAACCGTCCCGTTGACTTCAGCGCAGAGTCACTCTAACCATCTCCCCGAGGTCGCAGACCAGCTTAGTTAGTAAGTAATAAAAGTCAGTCATAAAAACGCCATTTCTTATTAAGCGCAAAGATAAGTATTGAGAAAATACTTTGTACTGAGAGCACAAGTGCATCGATAAATATCTTGATACTTGATATCGATTAAGGATAGTTGGAGTTAGTATATTGATTTTTACAGCGCGGGGATCCGCTGAGTGCATAGATTAGCTGTGCCGAAAAGCCAGCATGGGGGCTTCCTGTTTCCTCCTGACTCTCTGAACCTAATCTCCTTATCGGTGCGTGTTCACACCTGGGCAGGGGCCCACACTAGAGCGAGCGAGATAAGGGCCTAAGCTCTTCCCGGCCCTGACACACACCTGTGGAGGCCCGGGGAAAAACACATCCGCCAGGCTGTCCTCAGATAGGATGGTAGGGCCGCACACACGCACACACGCACACACGCACACACGCACACACGCACACACGCACGCACACACGCACACACCTTGTGGCCAGGTCACGCTTCAAAACAGAGGGGGGGGGTTTTCTCAATGTAATTCTCTTGGTTACATAAAGGTTTAATTGAAAACACACAAACACACCTCAGAGACAGAAACTGACCTCTGACCCCGATTAAGTTTGCAGCTGACTTGCGCACGGCACAGCGGTCAGGGCCAGCACAGTGGAACGCACAGCATGCCCCTCAGGGAAAATCCCCTGTGTGAACCCAAGGACCAAGACTGACGGTGACCGACACACACATTCTGAAAAAAAACACAGGGCCCGGGTTTTCCAGATCGCTGCGTTCTCTACGCA
>JAPMUY010000644.1:0-15317 GCA_026901105.3 Galaxias olidus | reverse complement strand
CACCTCTTTTCATTATTGTTCTTCTTTTTCAACTTTAATCTGACGACATAAAAATTATCTAACGAAATTGGACATTTGAACAACAAACAATTTGAACATGTTGACAACCTTGCTGTCCTAAAAATACTATATGTCTTAATATGACTAGTCAGAATGATGACCCCTTCTTAGGGACATACATTATGTCATTATATGAAGATATGAAAGCTTTGAGCTGAGACTGTGTTGACAAGTAATCTATGATGTTTCCTACCCTGGTTCAAACTGAACCTTCAGGCCCCCCCCCCACCAGTTGCCCTTGCTCTCCCTGTGATGTCACGTTGAGAAAGTGTCAGCGGCTTGGCCAAGTCTCCCTGCATATCAAAGCCAGGAAGAAGAATGTGTGTGTGTGTGTGTGTGTGTGTGTGTGGGGGGGGGGGGGGGGGGGGGGGGGAAACAGGAGAGGGAAAACAGCCCCGCAAGATGCTGGGACGCTCCACGGCTCACTAAAGAGTCCTCTATCTTACTCCGCCCCTATGGCTACTGCCAAGAGAAATGATTAGCTAGAGCCAAGCAGTAGCAAAAAGGGAGAGGAAGTTCCAGTGCGGACCCAATAAAGTGGGCTGGCGGGAGTAAAGCTGGAGATAGGGCCCCAACGAGGAACCGACAGGACTAGATAGTAAAGTCAAATGCCCTACCCAGCTGCTCGTGGCACAGCTGCCAGACTAGAGCCAGGCTGTAATGAATAACTGGGAGGTTAATGTGTGTTAGTTTTTGCAAGGACATACATGTGAAGCATGTATTATGTATGTATTATTTGGAGACTATGCTCGACGCGTTTGTGGCACGCGTGTATCTACGTCTATGTCGGGGACCTCCATGTGGGCCTGTGTGCCGGTGGGACAAGATGGCCGACCCCGGCTTGTTCACAGCGTCTTTAGTCCTGTGGCCTACGGTAGCATAGCCGGGGGCTGGGACATCCACAGAGCACCTCTGAAACGCCACCTCCCCGCCCACCACCCACATCCCTCAACTCCAACTCTCAAGTGTTTGGACCGAGCAACGGGGATCACATGTCCACTGGGACCATGTGCAGTGGTGACCCACTGGCAGCCATATTGGTCAGGAGTAAACGAGGAAGAGAAGGCTACTCGGTAGCGCTCTAAGCTTTCGTGGAAACCAGAAGAAGGGATCAATAGTCGTGTGTCCGTAGCAGCAGGTCGAGAGATTGTCAACAAATGTAGCCGTACTGTGTATTTAGCTAGAGACTAAGCTACTTAGGCTACAGTAGTTAACATACTGGCAAAGCCTGCTGCAGTCGCCGCTGCCTAGCCAACTGCTGACTACCATTAGCTGACCTAGCTAGATGCAGGTTTGGCTTGGAATGGCGTAGTAAAGGATCCCCTCATACCTTCAACGACGCGTTTGCCTGCTTTAATGTCGGCTGTGTGACACAGAAGTTATGACAAGATCATTGTTTGAATTAGGAAAGGATTCGCTGTTATCCCTGAGCTGTTTGCCCACAACACGTGACCCAAGCAGCACAACATCCTTTTCGATTGTCTTGAGGTCATTTTACTCCTGACCAAGAAAATATGGCTGCCACATCTTAAGGAGCTCACTAGGATTGTACTTCTGTATTCCGAGGCCCCGGGAAAGTGGATACCGGAGCGAGACGGATCCCGTCTTAGCTATCAGTCAGACGGCGGCTGCTACACACAACCTGACCCTCGAAGCACACCGGTCCAGATCACTCCCGAGTCGTTCCCAGAACCTCTGCGATCGGAGCTTCCCGGAGAGGCTTCGTTCCCGCTACCGCTAGGTCCCCGAGGTGCTTAGCTGCCACGTGCCTGCCCGGCAGCTTAGGGGAAAGCCATTGTTCCACTGTCACCTGCGCCCTTCTAGGGACTGACCGTTAACGGGGATCACCCGCCGCTGAGCGCCGGCGATCCCTTATACCCCGCCCGCCGGCCAGCCGTCTGCTGGCCCTTCACATGCTTCTGCACGCCTGAGTCTAACCAAGGCTGTGTCGGGCCCGGGTCCTCCAGAGCGGAGTTCACCTAAGGGGTGTCGCTGAGCTGTCTAACCCCGCCCTACGCCTCCTCCCACTCGAGCACCAGAGAGACTACTGAGGGGGGTTTGGTAACGTCCCATCCCCGTCCCTGGCCCTACCTTCCGTCGGTGGGACGGCACGATGAAGAAGGTCTCGATGTCGTGCTTGAGGAGGAAGGGGTTCCTCTCGTGGCCGTAGCCCGGCTCCACCTCGTAGTCCCCGTTCAGGCACTCCAGTGTAGACTTCGTGATGTGGACCTTCCTGCGGGTTTTATCGCCACACACGCACACACACACACACACACACACACACACACACACACACACACACACACACACACACACACACACACACACAAGCGCGCGCACGCGCCCAAACAACCCCACACGTTTCGCATCATTGCGCTATAAGAACCGGACGCACAAAGAGACGTGCGAATGTAAATCACAAGACCACCTATACGTGATATTTTCTAAGGTGGGTGTGGGGGGGGGGGGGACACACACTGAGTGCTAAGGGAGGCTGGGTCACCCACCCCGGCAGCCCGCCGGCCTCCATCACGTTGGCCAGCGTCACGTCGTTGGACCACACGTCGTACTGCCACTTCCTCAGGCCCAGCACGCCGCAGAGCACGCGGCCCGTGTGCAGCCCCACGCGCATGTTCAGGTTCACCTCCGTGGCCTCCGCCACCGACCTGGGGGGGGGTCAGGAAGAACAACACGTGTCAGGGCGGGGTGTATGAGAGAGCGAGAGGGACTGAGCACGAGAGAATGAGAGAGAGAGTGACTCTGACTGCAGTTGTGGACAGAGAGATACGCCCCCCCCCCTGCCCCCCCCCAACCCCCCCAGGAGAGGGTAATTTCTTTCCCGTGGTGCACTTAAAAAAAAGAATTACTCCAGGGCGCGAAGAGCGGTCGCGGCCCCTCTAGCAGTGGTCTGGCGGGGGGCGGGGCGGGGAGGGGGACAGAGTTCAAACCTCCGCCTGCCTCTCCTATCTCTGGGTGGGGGAGAGAGGGGGGGGGCGCACGTGTTCGGCGGCGATAAGGAGGAGAGGCGAACCCTCCGTCTGCTTTAGATTCTGCCGCCACGTCCCCCCCGACCGCCCGGTGGAATCACAAACGAACGCGAGACATTTCCCACCGTTTCAAAGAGCATGGCGAATCCTTCAGCTTCAAAAAAACAGGGTTGTTTTTTTCCCCCAGAAGTGGACAAGGGTGGCGTTTCACTGCCACATGGTATTTTTGTTTTCTTTTTTTTTGGGCGTGACGCATTTGTTTTGCCGACGGAAAGGAAAGCAAGGTGTTTAAAAGGCAACACAGTTTTGACGTAAAGTCTTCATAGGGAATAAAAAACAAACCAATGGAGTGTCGTGATTTGACAGCCCTTCTATCTCGTACCACGTTAAGAGGCAGTGCATTCTGTCCTGCTGCGTTAAGTAGTAGACATATGATTTGTGACCCTAACTATATACCGAACTGCTATGTGTTTGCTTGCTTAGCCAGATAACCCCACTCTTTCTGATACAGTGGGGTTGGACCACTCCCAAAAAAAATAGTGCATGACATGCAAATGAGACAAAACACTTTCACGCTTCATAAGGGAGCATCAAAAATGCATTTCCTCTCCGTCAAATGAGATTGTCCTCCCTCTCCGGAATCATCGGTGTCGGCGTGCATACATAGCAGCGTGGGCTAACGGCTCTGCCCCTGTTCCCCTGGCAGGAAAGAAAGGGCAGCTTCCTCCAGGACTCACTTGAACTTCAAGCTTTGGTTGTAAGGGTCACATTCCTTCCACTCCACTACCTCAAGAATCATTGGGGGGGGGGGGGGGGGGGTTTGCGGTTATATCGGTCTCCGGCACAAGTGAAACACTTTGAGTCCAGTGTGACTTTGGAGCACAATACATTTATACTTCTCCAGTGCGACTTTCGAGAACAATGCGTTTCTACTTCTCCTTTGGTGGTGGCAGTAAAACACACGAACCAATCCGGCAGGGCCACGGGCCAGCATGCGCCCACTCACGTGATGGTGTCGATCATGTCCAGGCCCATCTCCACGCAGCAGTGGGCGTGGTCGGTCTTGGGCTGGGTCAGGCCCGACACGCAGTAGTAACAGTCCCCCAGGATCTTGATCCTCCGGCAGTGGTTCTCCTGACGACCAGCGAGAGAGAGGGGGGAGACAGAGAGAGGGGGAGAGAGAGAGGCGTGAGGAAAGAGAGGGAGAATTGTGTCGGGGTTATTGCACGCGGTCTCAGAAAAGGAATCCACGCACACGAGGGAGGGAGCTCCTCGTTTATTTGAATGTTTCCTTCGACATCGTTTGACATAGCGTACGCTCGCCCGGAGAATGCTCAGCGGCACCGGAGCGTGCTCCTTTCAAGTTCGATCTCGTCTTGAGGCGTAAAGACCGAGGGAAACTACATGAAGGGGGAGATTGGTTTGAAAAACAACGGCCGAAGGCACAGAATAAATTAAAAGAAGCGATGGTTAAACAATCTCAAGTGTCTGTCAGGGGATACGCAAAAGATTCTTGGCATAGCTCCTGGTTAAGCATGAGTTCAGGAAATATACATGTTGAACAATATCGCAACAGAACCATGTGAACCATAAAAAGATGCATCCACATCCTGTTTGTTTGGAATGTAGCACGGCTTTCTAGGCCAGAAGCCCGTGTTTGCCGTCTCCATTAGAGCGGGTCAACGCCGCTTTGGAACGCGACCGCAACAAGCCCCGTTTTTAAATAGCCCCGTTTTAAATAGCCGGCTTAGCCACGTGTAAGCATCTATGGGGGCAAAGCCGGAAGGGAAGACGCTTTGCGGCGACGACGCCCTGTCCGTCAACACGTGGACAGCAACCTCCCACCTATTTCTTCAGCACACAAAAAGGACGTCACGGCACGAACGAACGTCCAGCCCCTGACTTCTACAAGCGAATAGCGTGCACAAAGCAGTAAGGAGCTTCTTATAAAGTCTATGAAGTAACACAGGCGGTCCCACAGACGCGTCAGCTGCCACAGTAGAAGAGCCGCTCTATAAAACAAAGCTAGGTGATTAGGGGGTGGTGTAGGGTGATGGGGTCGTGGAGGCAGCAGGGAGGGTCAGCGGCGTTGGAGAGCCGAGACCCAAGGGTAGGGGGGGGGTGGGAGGGGGGGCAAAGCAGGCGCCTTGGCCCTGCTGAGAAAGGCTCCTCTTCTGTCCGTCCCCCTGCTTCTCCTGCGTTCTAATCTGTCCAGCGGAGGCTTAGTCCAGGCTGGATTAGCGGCCATCATGTGACTCCAGCCCGGGGGTTGGGGGAGTGTGAGGGGCCGGAGGACGGAGAGGTGTGCCCGTCGGGGGGGGGGGGCTGGAGGCGGAGGCGGAGGCGTCACCCCACAGCGGCTCCGTAGCGGTGAGCCGGTAGGGTACGCGGCGCTCACTGCCCATTCCAGGGGACTCATTCCAGAGAACGCACGGCCGATCACACACACGCTCACGCTCACACAGAGTACAAGGGAACAGACGAGGTGAGAGCTCGACGCAGCACAGCCCTGGCCCCAGTCCCAGCCCCTGAGTCCTGAGGGAGCGACACGCAGCACCTTTGATACGATGACAACCTATCAATCGTCCCCGCATGCCGCTGCTGGACCCTTGGTCCCTGGTGTTGATGAATACAGCCCCTTTCACATTGAGGCGTGCAGAAAGCTGGCTGGCTGGCAGGCAGGCTGGCTGGCTGGCTGGCATGCTGGCAGGCAAGCAGGCAGGCTTGCTGCCTCGTTTGTTGGCTGGAGCGTTGGGGGATTTGCAGCTGAACATTATCTCTGTTCAGCCCTATCAACCCCCCACTGTTGTCACCTTGAGACGGGCTCTCTCAATGATACGAGTGAATTAAGTGGGGCCTGCTATGTCAACAGTTTGTGTGTGCCTGTGTGTGTGAGCGGGAGAGAGAGAGAGAGAGAGAGAGAGAGAGAGAGAGAGAGAGAGAGAGAGAGAGAGAGAGAGAGAGAAAGATGGAGAGCAGAAAAAGAGTGGTGGCTTGTTCAGCCGGCTAAGGAGCCAGACAAATCTGTCTGAGCAGCCTCCTAAAAATGGGAGCCTGAAAGGAGAGCAGGGAGGGAGGGAGGGAGAGACAGAGGGAGAAAGACAACCAGGGGGCTTGAAAGACACGGCGGATGGCAACGTGCCGCTGCTGCGTGTCAATCAAAAGGCACGGAGAACAAGCGCCACTGCAGTCTGTGGCCTCCGATGCAAAGAGGCGTGGAGAGAAGAGAGGGGAGAGAGAGAGAGAGAGAGAGAGAGAGAGAGAGAGAGAGAGAGAGAGAGAGAGAGAGAGAGAGAGAGAGAGAGAGAGAGAGAGAGAGAGAGAGAGAGAGAGAGAGAGAGAGAGAGAGAGAGAGAGAGAGAGAGAGAGAGAGAGAGAGAGAGAGAGATGAAAAGCTTAGCGAAACTACCATGGAAACAGAGGGTGCGTGCGCACACACACACACACACACACACACACACACACGCACCCGCCCGCGCAATCACACACTTCCCAAAACCCCGAACCATTAAATGTGCTCAGCCTAATGACGGGGAATTAATAATCAAGTTTCTCTCCTCATCACCGACTATGTTTTTTTTTTCTCCCAGGTGATGGGGAGGCTAAAGGAGCGAGCTTAGCCAGGGAGCAACACTAATTAAACAGTATTGGAAATACAGGGAAAGACCAAGACAGACTTCTCATCTTCCCCTCGTAATTATAAACGAACAATCTGGATTCAACGGTAAATGTATTGTTCTTCGAATGCTGTTATTTTCTATCCCGGATTTTGGTAGTTAGACAAGGCCCACAGACCAAAAAGTTAGCATTAGCATAGAATGATTTACTTGACTTAACTGCTATAGCATTTTCGCAGGTAAGAACCAAACAGGGCAGAACTAAAACAAAGTACTGTGCTAGCCTGGTGTTTCCTAATGTAAGAGTACAGGAAACCAGACAGGATTCGTCTGGATTTCATACAGTAGTTCTTCGCTCACATCTTCAACATGATTTAGATCAACACCTCCCCCCCTTCAAGGTGCAGGGAGGAAGTGAGCGGCGGGTGTGAAACAGTTGGCTAGCGCTGGTTAAATAAAGAGTGCGAACGCGAAGTGGGAGCAGCACCCACAAGGGTGACGACTGCACCCGCCGCAGGTCAAAGCCGACCGCTTTGTCGCACCACATTTTGGCAAACACTAGACCGGAGCGGGGGGGAGGGGGGGAGCGGCCGCGAGGAGTGGGAGTCCGGGCCGGGGACGGGACGCCGGGGAGAGGGAGAGAGAGAGAGAGAGAGAGAGAGAGAGAGAACCGCGCCTCCTCGTCTTCCGCACCTCCTCGCCCGCGCTTTGACAAGTCCGACGAGCGGACAGGTGGCGTGGCGCTTGGCGTGATAAAAAAAAAAAAAAACGAGAAAAAAAAAACAGTCGCCCAATGGACATGAAGCGACGCCCGCCCGCTCCTCGTCTGGAGTGTGTGTGCGTGTGCATGTGTGTGGAGGGGGGGGGTGTAGGGTGGCCCTGCTGTGACTATGAGTCAGCGCGCACACATCCACTTCCTGTCTGCGCGGATCAGAGCGAGTGGAGGCGGAGGGGTCAGTTTCAGAGAGGAACCATGGGTGACGGGTGTTTAGGGACAGCCTGTCTGTGTGAAGTGACACCCAGAGCTGTCGGCGACACCCAGACGAGCCAGAACGAGCCTGTTGTAGAACGAGGAGGCATCGTTCAGTTTGACTCAACACCTTACATAATATAGTCAGGTGGTATTTATGTATAGTACAGTTGTTTCAAAAAAAGCACGGTATCCTGCTGGCTGCTAAATGTTATGTCACTGGGGGCGAAAGGATTATTTTAACAAACTCACAAACCGCCATATTGTCAGGTTACGAACTACAACCATATGCTCAGCGGCACACTCCCAAATAAACATTTGACCAAAACACTGACATGGTCAAAACCAATATAAGAAAACCTGCTCATAAAAGTAAATCATCTTTTCTATTGCCTGGCCTTTGTATAAACTATATTTGCCACATCATTAGTTTGAGTTTGCGCACACACACACAAACACACACACACACACACACACACACACACACACACACACAAAAAAGATAAAAATAGTTGTTCTATGAAAGCAGAAAAAAGGGTTAGACGTAATCCCGGCTGGATTAACGGATTTTACCCTCCCATGTGCCCAGTGTAAGTAATGGAGGCCAGATTACATGTTGATAAAGCACCAGGGGTCTGACCTGCAGGGGGCACCCTTACAGACACAGATACGTGTCGGCCAACCAAAAATCACCACCGAGAAAACAAATGCCCCGCAATGGGAACGACAGAGAGCAAGTCCATAACGATCTAAAGAGGATAGACACGGTGACCGTGGAATCCCATCACGTCCTAACCTACACGCAACCGCGAATAGCAACGGGGGACATCGTCTGTTGACGCCGATGCCACAAAATGGGACGACATGGAGGAAACGGAAACAGATTAAGAGAAAAAGCACAGCGCCGGCATCTAGGCAAAAGTTGAGCGGATTTCCCCCGCGCCAAAGTCACCGAAAGTAGAACGCGGACGGACAGAGGCGGGGCTCAAATATTTTCCAAGCGGCGATGCCTCGACCCGGAGCTGGCCGCGGCCTGGCACCGGGGGGGGGGGTTTTGGAGCTGGGCCTGCTTAGACACAAGCCTGTCATCTCTGACGGAGACGAGGCCGTGGGTAATCACATTGAACATCACATGGAGACATGACGGCCACTCTGGCTGAGCAGGGGGGGGGGGGTAGGCGAGAGCTCCGTTAACACGTTAACACGAAGACGCACACACGAACAGACGTGCCTCGCTGACGGTTCACATGTCGGAAGGCGTGCGCACGGTCAGCACAACCTCCCCCCACCCTGGCGGGTCCTGCTCCGTCCACTTCCCGGTACCGTAGCCTACGATAGATCAGCGTGGGGGGTTGGGAGTATGTTGTTGGCGGGGGGGGGGGGGGGGGGGGGGGGAGTCACTCACCGTGGCCAGCTCGTCGAACTTGCCGAACAGCTCGTTGAGGAGTTTGACCAGCTCCTGGGCCGTGCACTGGGAGGCCAAGCTGGTGAAGCCCACGATGTCCGCAAACAGGATGCTGCAGGAGAGACAGAGAGGCAGACAGACAGACAGACAGACAGAGAGGGAGAGAGGGAGAGAGGGAGAGAGCAGTGTCACTGTCAGCGTGAAACGTGTTCACGGCGGCACACTGTGAACGTGTCACACAGGACTCCGAGACGCCATCCCGGCACGCTAAATCCACCCGTCTCGCGATGACATTCCCACAAAGTCAAAGGGAAGGCCGCCGCCTCCTCCCCTTCCCGCTAATGTGTTTACCTCCCTCCAACTAATCATACATTCCGGACTAATGACCCGTGGCCGCTCCGCTTCTCCCCCTGACTGACGGACGGGGCAGTGGAGCCCAACCCACCCCCCGAAATAGAACCGTCCCCGGGACGGACGCCACGCCGCGCTCCGCGGGACGCGAGCCGGACGTGAGACGGTGGCCCGCCGCGCGAGGACGCCGCCTGGCCGCACCTGAAGCAGGCTGGCCAAGCCTCCTCCAGGATATACGGCCAGTGTCGCCCGCTCAGACAGCTTTATTCGCGGGGCGCATTTCAAAGCAAGCTGCCCGGCTGAGGTTGATGAGTCTGTTTCAAACGGCTTCAGGAACCAAGGACGCTGTTGTTTCGGGGGGGGGGGGGGGGGGGGTCGTATCGGCCGTCATGCTTGGTTTACTGAAACGTGTCTTTTCGCGGCGGAGTGACGTTTCTGTTCCGACAAGGTTTTTCTCAGCGACGTTGTGCCCCCCCCCACCCTTCCAGACCTACCGTGAGGCCGCATGAGCTCACAGATAACGACGATGACGCTCTGCTCCTTCCTTGAGAGCCCCGAGCACTTTGTGTACAATGCAGTGGCTTCCGGGCGGACATTAGTCACGGGGGACACGACTGTCCATAGCCACCCGCGTCCACAGCCCCCCCCCCCCCACCCCCCGCTGTGTTCCCGTGGGCCGGCCGGGCCTCCTCCTCGCGCGGCAACAGAACCCCTCCCCCCTCCCGGGGGGCGAGAGCCGCTAAATGCCATTTTGTCATCTCGCAGATGTCGGCGTAACGAGGTGCAATGGATTCAATTTGCTGCGAGTGTTCTAATTGGAGGCCATCTGCGGCTGGCAAAACGTTTGCCGAGCGATCACTTGCCGATACACTGTGTGTTTTCTGGCGGTGGCAGCTGAAGGTTGAACGTGATGGGGGGCGGGGGGCATTGGGAAGGCGTCGTTTCTCTACTAGGCTTTCTAAGGTCAACGAATGGGGAATGGTCAAAGCTCGGCTAGCTTCTGACCCGGTCACTCTCAAAGTGAAGTGTTGTGCGTTTGCGTGAGGAGTGGGGGACTTGGATGTAGCACCGACGGACTTGGACTGGCTCGTCCGTCGATCTATTCCAACGCTCGTCCGCTGCTACCATCCCTCAGCAGCGCAGCACAACAAAGGGGTCGGATCGATCGGCAGTTTAAAAATAGCGTTCGGTAACCTGTTGAACGGCACCCGACCAACCACATGAAAACCCCCGCAAATCCCCGACGACAGCTCTCCCGCGCGCCAGTGTCCGTACGCGGGACCGTCAAACCTCTCGCTACCTCCAGCACCAGTCCCCAACAACCGCCCCGAACATTTGCCCCCGTCCCCCCCCCCGTCCCCCCCCGTCCCACACTTTTCTCTTGACCCAGCTCCAGCCGTTCGTCCCTGAACCTCGGTCCCACCTCCGACCTCAGCCCCGACCCTCCCACCCCAGAACCCACCATCCATCTCCCCCCTCCCCCCGCCCGACAGCTTTCCCCTTAACCCCCCGCCGCCGGCCCCTCACAAATCACCCTGCAGTGACTCATGCTCGCTAATGGTGGCCTCTCCCACCGCTCGGCTAGCCGCGGACGACCTCCCCCATGTCCCATCCATCATCCCCCTCCTCCCGCTGGGATGCCCCGGCTAACGCGATTAGGAGGGAACGATCACACAGAAGGCGTGGCGGGTCAACGGAGGGAGGGGACGGCGCACGGCGCGCCAGCAGGGGTTAGGGGCCTGGCCCTGTGCGCCGGCGAACGGGGAGAGACAGGCGGAGAGAGTGAGTGTTTCATGGTGTCGGGTTTGCCGGGCCCTTTGACGGGGAGCGGAGAGGTCAATGACTCGCTGGAGCAACACTGTATCATGGGCGTCCGAGTGACCTCTCGGTCTGCGCGCCGGTGCATGTATGGCGGGTGTTTGTGTGTGCGTGTGTGTGTGCGCGTGTGTGTGCGAACGTGCGCGCGTGCGTGCGTGTGTCAGCCGGTGTTGTGCTCCAGCACAGTCAAGCCCTGGTAGTGGAGCGCCTCAGCAGGATTGCAACAGGACTACAATCCCCAGGGGGCACTTCCCCTGCCTGGGTGCGGCAATCTGTCATGAGGGACTCCCAAAAAAAGACATCATGGCACGTGTGTGTATGTGTGTGAGAGAGTGTGTGTGTGAGAGAGTGTGTGTGTGTGTGTGTATGTGTGTGTGTGTGTGCGTGTGCGTGTGAGTGTGTGTGTGTGTGTGAGAATGAGTGCTGGATTATGCACATCTCTATCACTGACATTCTTGGTAGAGTTGGGCCGCAAGGCATATGAAACGTGTATTTATTAATTTGACATTTTAGCGTGTTGGTTTCAATTTAATGCATTGATTGATAAACCAACCTGGGCTGCGTGAGAGACAACTGAGGAGCGCTCTCCCGTTGAGCCGTTTCCTCGGAAAACGTATCCTTTGCCGGATTTCCCCACCCGTCAGTCCCCCCCTCCGTCGGCTCATCTATTTCTACTCTACGTTGTCCTTATTCCCTCGTAATCCCGGAAAAAACAAACATGCTCTCACAGAATCACGCTCCCTGAGCTAAGTTTGGGCAGGGAGAAAAAAAAAAAGATCCTTCTTTGAAAGCAACTATGAGATATCATTACGGAGCAGGGCGTTATCTTTCCAGGGGGAATTACAGTCTGTCGCGGGGCATTTGGCGTGCTCACGACGCGGAACATAACATGATAGTTCTGATCTGTCTCCTAATATCTTCACTGCACGGTTGAGATTGGGTTCGGTCCCCCACAACGTGCAGGGATTACAACCCCGCTTACCCAGACACCCCACGTGGATCCGTTAACGACGCTCCTATAGCCACCGCTAGGTTCATAAAAGTCCATATGTTAGACTTTCCCTCTTTTTCCGGAGGGCGTCCTCTGGATGGGGCTCTAATCGTATCCCATGTTGCCCACGGCGGCGCTGCGTAATGAGAAAACCGTGGACTAACCCACTCTGTGCACTGTTTACGTTCTAATTACAGCCCCCCCCCCCCCCCCCCCCCGCACCCCCCGATCACATGCACTGCTGCTGCGACGTGTGACCCACTCTCTCCTCCACGGCCGCCCTTCTGTTCCTGGAGCGTCGGTCCGCTAGGCCCCGCTAAGCGAACGTTGCCTCGGAGATTTTCCAAGCGATCGGCCCTCCTCTCCACTGAGCGGCGTCCGTATTGAACTGGCGCGCACGCGGCATTACGCAACGCCAGTCTCCATTGCATGTAATCCCCCCAAGCAGCAGCAGCTTAAGCCTGAAGCTAAGCAAACCTCCCCCTTACTCCTCAAGCACCAACCCCCCCCCCCCCCGCCCACCCCCACGTGGCTAAGGTATGGAAGGAAGGAAAAAGAAAAGAGGAAGAAAAGATACATTGTTTTGAGGGCAAGATAAACGACACAAGAGCAGAGAGAGAGAGAGAGAGAGAGAGAGAGAGAGAGAGAGAGAGAGAGAGAGAGAGAGAGAGAGAGAGAGAGAGAGAGAGAGAGAGAGAGAGAGAGAGAGAGAGAGAGAGAGATTAGTGTCACGGGGAGCGAAGGGAAGACAGAAGACAGGCAAGAAGACAGTAAAGATCGGGAGGGAGAGTTGAGACGGGCGGAACGCTGGAAAGGCGAGAATCCAAATCGATTGAAGGGATAATGAGCTTTGAAAAAGCCTAAAGAAGGGAGAGAGGGAGGGAGAGAGGGAGGGAGAGAGGGAGGGAGGGAGGGAGGGAGGGGGCTTATTTGCTCGTGTAAATATTAGCGAGCCGGAGGAGGCCGGAGGAGGCCGGCGGAGCGCCGTAAATCAACTCCAGAGACATCACTCCGCCCACCAGCGCCGGCCCTAATTGATTAGTCAGTGGTTTGTTCTCCAAACAATGGGGCTACAAAATGAGACGGACAAGAGGGAGGGAGTGTGGGGGGGGGGCGGGGGGGGCGACACACCAAACACAGCCAGGAGAGACAGAGTGGAGGTTGGCGTGGCGTTGACCCCAGCGGGGAGATGACCTCTCACGACCTGGAGAGACGAGAGCCGGCTGACCCCAGGTCTGGAGCTCTCTCTCTTCACTGGGGGGGGGGGGGGGGGACACGATGGTGAGCCGAGGGGATGTGGGATGCTGGTAGGATGTTACGTAAGCTCCGGAGGGGAATCTCCAGCATGCTAAGCGTCGCTTAATCCCTGCCGAGAGAGGAACCGTGACTTCCCCGGGCCCATTTGTTTCCCCAGAGGATCGCCTCGAGCGGCGGGCCGATGTCAGCCGACACTCTCGCTCAGATGGCCCACTGCCCCTGGCTCTGAGCCTCCGGAGTGGGCGTTTGGAGACTAAATTCAACTCCATGGCTCTAATGCTCTGGGAAGAATATTATTTCAGCTCGTAGCCAAAGCACGCCGGTGCAGGTCCCACGGGGGGGCTGAACCCCCTCAAGCGTGGCTCTAATTGGATTACACTTGGTCAAACGATGACGGGGATGTGGAGAGAGCCAAACGTGGGAGGTGAGAGGGATCGGGGAGGTGGGGTGGGGGGTCCTACCTGACGTTGTCATGGCGCTGGATGTAGATCTTATGGAAAATCCTCTCCGGGGGCTTCAGGAAGTCCTCCTTCATCTCCATGGCCACGTTCCGGGGCAAGAGGCTCATCAATAGCCGCTCCTGGGGTGTGTGTGTGTGTGTGTGTGTGTGTGTGTGTGTGTGTGTGTGTGTGTGTTTGTAAATATGTGTGTGTGTGTGTGTGTACATGCATGTATTTTGGTGAGAATTTGAGTGTGCGTTTGCATACATGTGTATGTCAACACACGTGTGTGTGTGTGTGTGTGTGTGTGTGTTTCCAAAAGCAGAGGGGAGCAGGGAGACAAAGGTGGAAAGACATAGAGACACATCAGTTACATCCAAAAGTCACACACTCACCCACCAGAGAGCATCTGTAACGATACGTGCAAGACAGGGAGGCTCGAAACCTAACAGGTGAATAAGTGTGCGAATGAGTTTCCGGGGGTATAGCAAGAGTGTGAAAAAAATAACAGAACGAGAAAAAAGAAAGAAAGAAAGAAAGAAAGAAACTAACAAAATAAAGAAAGAAAGAAACGAACGAAAGAAAGAAAGGAAACCTGGCCTCCCATCCCGTACCTGCTTCTCGTTCTCATCCTCCATGCGGAGGCGCTCCTCGATGCAGTTGCGGGCCTGCAGGAAGGCCTTCCTCTGGGCCCGCTCGGTCAGGATGCGGACGAAGAGCCCCGACAGGTTGACGCTGGTGAACAGCACCGTGTTGGCCACCAGCTGTAAGCACACCACCACACGCCATCACCAACCGGGTCACGCGTCTCAACGGTGAACACATTCGCACTCTACACACTATAAATATCGAGGCTCCCCGTTCTGCTTCAGCTAGCGAGTGCACTTCCGTTTTTAGAGAGGGTACATTTTAGTCATTCGAGTGCCTCGAGGTAAAAATTATTCTCTTTTTTTATTTTTGGAAGTCAAGCCTTTTATGGACGAGCATATGGACTGCTGCTCTTTATCCATAATGTGTGGTGGAGCTGAAAGGCAAAGCCAAGAGCCACGCGTCGCACACCATCTGGCTGTAGGCTAAGGTGAGAGGAACACAAGCGCGGTGATGGTAGCATGCCGTCTAGTCAAACGTCAACACAAACGATGGCCTTTTGCTGTGACACCGTGCGGAGCAACAATCAATCTGCCTGTATAGTGTGTGTGTGTGTGTGTGTGTGTGTGTGTGTGGGGGAGAAAGACAGAGAGCGAGAGAAAGTAAAGAGCGAGGTAATTGGAGACAGTGTTTATGTTTATGAAGTCCGATGAAAGCAAGCGAGAAATAATAGCAGAAAATTATAAAAGAAAGAAAGAAAGAAAGAAAGAAAGAAAGAAAGAAAGAAAGAAAGAAAAAACAGTACAAAACAAACAAAGACCTTTCACCCCCCG
>JAPMUY010000642.1:142500-152500 GCA_026901105.3 Galaxias olidus | reverse complement strand
TTCCAAAAATACTAAACCACACAATGGAATTACTGGCAGCAAGTCACTGGGAAACACAGGCCTGGACATTTTGTCCTGACGCTCAAACAAGATGCCGCTTGTGTCTGTGCATGTGTGAGAGACCAAACTAGAATTAAGTATGTTTTTGATGCTGCTGCAAGGTATTTTTACCACAGGGGCACGTACTGTGAGTGTGTGTGTGTGTGTGTCGTTGTGTTTGTGTGTGAAATAGTCCATAACTCTGTGGTAAATTCAAATGACAGAGAAGAGGGTGAGGACGGGGGGAGGAAGGGGGAGGAAGAGGGGGGACGGGGGTGCTACCCATATAATTGCCTGAATTGCTTGTCAGTGTCTGCCGTGCGGTGGAGCAGTAGCATGTCTGTTCACACACACACACACACACACACACACACACACACACACACACACACACACACACACACACACACACACACACACACACACACACACACACACACACACACACACACCAGACGTGGAAACCTGCACATGCACACAGGGCCTCTCCCTGCCTGCCGTGCCCCTCACAGTACACTGGGGGAGCCCAGACTGAGTGATGTCAGCGTGCTGTATGTGCAAACCGGCCCTTTAACGAGCCGCAGTGATTTCACACACCAAAGAGAGTGTGTTAAGGTCGTTTTCAGGGCTTAACAAGCACTCAATTTCACCCGCAGAGATTATTATGGAACTTTGTTAAGGCAGCTTCTGAGCGGGGTGGGGGTGGGGAGGCTTTTCATCGTGTGGTTCCGGGGGGAGGGATGGGGATGGGGGGATGGGGGGGGGGAGGCACTAAACGACCGACGCAAGGCTTTGGGCACAACCGGGTGTACCTTCTTGTAGACTCCCCTCTCCTCTGCTCCCCTCTGCTCAACTCTGCTCCCCTCTGCTCCCCTCTGCTCCCCTCTGCTCCCCTCTGCTCCCCTCTGCTCCCCTCTGCTCCCCTCTGCTCCCCTCTGCTCAACTACCTCTCTCCCCTCTGCTCAACTCTCTCTCTGCTCCTCTCTCTCAACTCTGCTCCCCTCTCTCTCTCAACTCTGCTCCCCTCTGCTCCCCTCTGCTCAACTCTGCTCCCCTCTGCTCCCCTCTGCTCTCCTGCTCAACTCACTGGGAAGTGTCTAGTCATGGTCCCCTGGGTGTCTGGCTTGCTGTCATGGTCCCCTGGGTGTCTGGCTTGCTGTCATGGTCCCCTGGGTGTCTGGCTTGCTGTCATGGTCCCCTGGGTGTCTGGCTTGCTGTCATGGTCCCCTGGGTGTCTGGCTTGCTGTCATGGTCCCCTGGGTGTCTGGCTTGCTGTCATGGTCCCCTGGGTGTCTGGCTTGCTGTCATGGTCCCCTGGGTGTCTGGCTTGCTGTCATGGTCCCCTGGGTGTCTGGCTTGCTGTCATGGGACCCCTGGGTGTCTGGCTTGGCTGTCAGGTCCCCTGGGTGTCTGGCTGCTGTCATGGTCCCCTGGGTGTCTGGCTTGCTGTGATGGTCCCCTGGGTGTCTGGCTTGCTGTCATGGTCCCCTGGGTGTCTGGCTTGCTGCCAGCTGCTCAATGGGACAGGAGGAACCACAGACCTCAGGCCTGACTGACTCCTGACCTGACTGACCTCTGACCTGACTGACCTCAGGCCTTACTGACTGACCTCAGGCCTGGCTGACTCCTGACCTGACTGACCTCTGACCTGACTGACTGACCTCAAGCCGGACTGACCCCTGACCTAACTGACTGACCTCTGACCTGACTGACTGACCTCAGACCTTAATGACTGACTGACTGACTGACCTCTGACCTGACTGACCCCTGGCCTGGCTGACTGACCCCTGACCTGGCTGACTGACCCCTGACCTGGCTGACTGACCCCTGGCCTGGCTGACTGACCCCTGGCCTGACTGACTGACCCCTGACCTGACTGACTGACCCCTGACCTGGCTGACTGACCCCTGGCCTGGCTGACTGACCCCTGGCTTGGATGACTGACCCCTGACCTGGCTGACTGACCCCTGGCCTGGCTGACTGACCCATGAACTGGCTAACTGACCCCTGGCCTGGCTGACTGACCTCAGGCCTGACTGACTGACCCCTGACCTGACTGACTGACCCCTGACCTGACTGACTGACCTCTGACCTGATTGACCCCTGGCCTGGCTGACTGAAACTGAAGGGTGATGCTCACATCGTGATGTGCCATGATTCTTTAAATTACAATAGGCACAATCACATTGAACATTTTGAGAAACGGGATATATATATATATATATATATATTGTTAACAGCAATTGTGAATGATTTTAGCAGGGCTAGAGGAGAGAGAGTGACTTTCTGTAACGTTCACTCTGGAGGTTATGAAACAAAGCCAGCTGGAGAATGGTCAGCCGACTGTATGCGAGGGAGTAGGAATGTAAAAAGGACAGTTTGAGTGGCAGCTGGCGTGGTTGTCATGGTGACTAGCGAGGAGACAAAGAGCTGGTCAGGGAGCAGAAACACTGCTGACACAGAGCAAAGAGCAGAGCCCGTTCAGAGGAGGAAGAATGTCCTCTGTCCTCATCCTCCTCATCCTCCTCATCCTCCTCATCCTCCTCTGTCCTCATCCTCCTCATCCTCCTCATCCTCCTCTGTCCGCATCCTCCTCATCCTCCTTATCCTCCTCATCCTCCTCTGACCTCATCCTCCTCATCCTCCTCATCTTCCTCTGTCCTCATCCTCCTCATCCTCATCTTCCTCATCCTCTTCTGTACTCCTCAGTCTGTAATTTCCGGTAGTTCAATGCGCACAGTGTCCAGGGGGTCACACCCTGACAGGGCAATACGCACAGTGTCCAGGGGGCCACACTGAGGAGAGGACAATGGGCTCAGCGTCCAGGGGTCCACACTGAGAACAGGTTAATGCGCACAGTGTCCAGGGGGCTACACCCTGACAGGGCAATGCGCACAGTGTCCAGGGGGACAGCACCCTAGCAGGGCAATGCGCACAGTGTCCAGGGGGCTACACCCTGACAGGGCAATGCGCACAGTGTCCAGGGGGACAGCACCCTAGCAGGGCAATGCGCACAGTGTCCAGGGGGACACACCGTGACAGGGCAATGCGCACAGTGTCCAGGGGGCCACACCCTGACAGGGCAATGCGCACAGTGTCCAGGGGGGCTACACCCTGACAGGGCAATGCGCACAGTGTCCAGGTGGCCACACCCTGACAGGGCAATGCGCACAGTGTCCAGGGGGACAGCACCCTAGCAGGGCAATGCGCACAGTGTCCAGGGGGACACACCGTGACAGGGCAATGCGCACAGTGTCCAGGGGGCCACACCCTAGCAGGGCAATGCGCACAGTGTCCAGGGGGCCACACCCTGACAGGGCAATGCGCACAGTGTCCAGGGGGCCACACCCTAGCAGGGCAATGCGCACAGTGTCCAGGGGGTCACACCCTGACTGGGCAATGCGCACAGTGTCCAGGGGGGCCACACCCTGACTGGGCAATGTGCACAGTGTCCAGGGGGGCTACACCCTGACAGGGCAATGCGCACAGTGTCCAGGGGGCCACACCCTGACAGGGCAATGCGCACAGTGTCCAGGGGGCCACACCCTAACAGGTCAATGCGCACAGTGTCCAGGGGGCCACACCCTGACTGGGAAATGTGCTGACACACACTGTAAAGCCGGCCAGCCAGTCAGTTGGTTCCCACAATGTTATTTTTGTTCAAAATGGCCGCTTATATTTAGGCCTAGTGTCAAAGAGAAAGCTGTGTGGTGTCCCTCCCCTAACAGACTCCCCCTATGTTCCAAACACGTCCTCCTCACAGTGGAATCATGGACACAGCAATGTTGAACCTCACCAGGGATAAATGCTCTCGCTGCACTTTCTCCTCTCTGTCGGCTGTTTACTGAAGGACAGAAAGGGTTAGGTGACCCCTGACCCTAACCTCCATTCATCCTCCTGGTGTTTAGGAAAGGGTTAGGTGACCCCTGACCCCTGACCATGACCTCCATTCATCCTCCTGGTGTTTAGGAAAGGGTTAGGTAACCCCTGACTCTTGACTCCTGACCCCTGACCCTAACCTCCATTCATCCTCCCAGTGTTAAAAAGGGTTATGTGACCCCTGACCCTAACCTCCATTCATCCTCCTGGTGTTTAGGAAAGGGTTAGGTAACTCCTAACCCCTGACCTTCATTCATCCTCCTGGTGTTTAGGAAACGCTGGAAAAGAAACGGAATCATATTTACACACACACCACAAATTAAAAGCTCTTCTGAAACACCCTTAGAGGTTGCTGTGTATGTGTGTGTGTATGTGTGCGTGTGTGCGTGTGTGTGTGTGTTTGTGTGTACGTGTGTGCGTATGTGCGTGTGTGCGTGCGTGCGTGCGTGGGTGTGTGTGTGTGTGTGTGTGTGTGTTTTGTTTATGTGCTGGTTGTCAACTCTGACCCGACATTGTCTCTGAACTGATTAAGATACAGCAGTCATATTTGAGAAAAACTATTGGCAATCTAAGTCCTGTTCTTCCCTCAGAACCCTGGAACAGCAAACCTGGCCATGTTTTCGCCTCTGGGTTTAAAAATAAAACAGATGTCTTCCACTTTCCCCACCTCCTGTCAGTCAACATTCACACCCTGTACACACCACAGTCTCCACATCACACCGACGGAGTCCCTGGCCCATGGATGGCACCAACCACAGAGGCACGTATGCAAAGTGCTTCCTGAGGTCATCGTGGAGACCTGTTTGATCTAATCTGCAAGCAGGAGGAGCAAAGATGCAGGGGCTGGCTGTGGAGGTGGGTTTGTGGGTTCGAGCAGCAGCAGGGTCAGGGCTAAAAGGGCCCCTGCTTTATGTGTGATCATTAGAGCTGGCACAGGCCTGTGGTCAGTGGAGACGTCCTGCCAGCCAACAAATAAAAAGACCTTCGCAGTCAGACGGCCAGACACACACAGGAGGGCTGTGTGTGTGTGTCTGTGTGTGTGTGTGTATATACAGGACCTCGGATGTAGGGTTTATGTAAGGTTTCATAAGGATGGTATGTGTGTGTGTGTGTGTGTGTGTGTGTGTGTGTTTGAATTAGGGTGTTTAGAGTTTATGAGTGTGTCTTTCAGTTTATTTTAGGGTTTAGACAGATGGGCTGGTTTCCTCTAGACACTATGGCAACACTATACAGACACATGGGTAACACTATACACTATGGTAACACTATACAGACACTATGGCAACACTATACACTATGGTAACACTATACATACACTATGGTAACACTTTATGACACTATGGTAACACTATACAGACACTATGGCAACACTATACAGCCACTATGGCAACACTATACACTATGGTAACACTATACATACACTATGGTAACACTATACAGACACTATGGTAACACTATATGACACTATGGTAACACTATACAGACACTATGGTAACACTATACATACACTATGGTAACACTATACAGACACTATGGCAACACTATACAGACACTATGGTAACACTATACATACACTATGGTAACAATATGCACTATGGTAACACTATATGACACTATGGTAACACTATACATACACTATGGTAACACTATACAGACACTATGGCAACACTATTCAGACACTATGGTAACACTATACATACACTATGGTAACAATATGCACTATGGTAACACTATATGACACTATGGTAACACTATACATACACTATGGTAACACTATACAGACACTATGGCAACACTATTCAGACACTATGGTAACACTATACATACACTATGGCAACACTATACAGACACCATGGTAACACTATATGACACTGTGGTAACACTATACACTATGGTAACACTATATGACACTATGGTAACACTATACATACACTATGGTAACACTATATGACACTATGGTAACACTATACATACACTATGGTAACGCTATATGACACTATGGTAACACTATATGACACTATGGTAACACTATACAGACATTTGTCCATGTAATTGTGTGCACTTTGCCTCCATGGTAAAGTAACCACAGGTTTTAGAGCGAGACAAGACAACACTAGACAACACCTGGCACTCCACGACACGCAAATGTTGTTAAAACTTTGAAATATCTAAACGTGTCTATAAAAAAAAATGAAAATGCTAACCCAAGAAAAAAATTATAGTGAGAGTAACATAGAGAGCATGACTGAGAACAAAACACTCCATAGAGAGAGACAAAACTGAACAGACTATGGCGCTCCCTCTCCTCCTGCAGAAAGTGCTGCTGCAGGCAATTTCCATGGGGCGTTTTATAATTATATGAGATTAAAGGATGTGTAGGCTAAGTGAAATCTTACAATAACACAAACACACACACACACACACACACACACACACACACACAGACACACTACGGGGATCAAAATCTTCCAGTCTGTGTCTGACGTTAATTTCATAGTCTTTGAGAGTATTTGGAAAGCCCGTGGAGAGGCAGCATGGTTTGGCTAATGCTATGCTCCAGCTAGGAGCCAGCCAGTGCAGAGTAATGGATCCCGGTGGTAATGACTGTGGTTAACCTCTACCGTGGATCACAGTGGAATGGTAGGACCAGCGCACGGCCACCAGTGCCCACATGGGGGGTCAGTAACGGCTGCCAAGCTTTCCATGCCTTTCCACAACTTCCAATTCCATTTCCAGGAGAGAGAAGAGAGAGGGAAGCAGCATGGGAAAGAGAGACCGATGGAGAGACCTACACAAAGGTAGGAATGTACATATACACACACACTCGCACGCACACACACACACACACGCACACACACACACACACACACACACACACACACACACACACACACACACACACACACACACACACACACACTCACACACACACACACACACACACACACTCACATACCTGTAGGCGTACTGGTCGAAGGGCTCGGCAGCGGGGTATCCCAGCATGCCGCAGGCCACTCGGCTGCTCTTGAGGTCCCAGCCCCGGTCGCACACGTGACGCCACTTCCCATCATGCTTCACTTCCAGCACGCCCTCGGTCAGCAGGGCTCCGTGGGTCCCTGAGAGCACGGGACGCAGGCGCAGCTCCTCCAGTCTCACCCTCTGCTGGGGCCCCTGCAAACACCAGGCAGGAGGGCAATCCATGAGGAAAACTCTGCTTTGACCGAGCCTTTTGTGGGGAAGGATTAAGGGAATTCATAGCTACGCCATAGAATGTACACACCATTGAAGATGGATTGCATTTTTTTACCCGCAGCAGAAAACGGTGTTTCATTGTTGAATCAACAACAATTTGTCCGGTTTATCCCAAACCCACACGACAACACACACTTAGGGGAGCAAAACAGCGGAAAACAGCATGAAGTATCATTTGATTAGTGTGCCACCAATCATTTCACTCTCTAATCATCAGCTTCCCCCACAGTACACAGGAACCAGGAGAGGACGCAGATAGCTGGGCGTGTGTTTATTGTGCCAGGGCGTGTGTGTGTGTGTGTGTGTGTGTGTGTGTGTGTGTGTGTGTGTGTGTGTGGACAGGATAACAACAGGCTAGCGAAAGTGTAAACTGGACGCGATTACACGGTGGGAAGCGTGGGGTGATAAATGTGCTGTTATTTCCTCTGTGTAGAGCAGGATGTCTGGGAGTGGAGCTGGTTAACTGCCGGGGCTGGAGGCCGAGCGCGAGGCCCACGGCCAGGGACATGCACCCAGAGAACTCTGGCTTTAGGGACGTCTGTAATTAAGTAAGCCTGTCTGTCTGATGGCTCCATTGACGAAGTGTGTGTGTGTGTGTGTGTGTGTGTGTGTGTGTGTGTGTGTGTGTGTGTGTGTGTGTGCGTGCGTGTGTGTGTGTGTGTGTGTGTGGGAGTGTGTGTGTGTGTGTGTGTGTGTGTGTGTGTGTGTGTGTGTGTGTGTGTGTGTGTGTGTGTGTGTGTGTGTGTGTGTGTGTGTGTGTGTGTGTGTGGGTGTGTTTAGGTGTGTGTGTGGGTGTGTGTGTGAGTGTGTGTGTGTGTATAATGTGCACTGAAAGAGCAAACATGATAAAAGACCAAATCTAAACTGTAATAGTGTCACCAGCTTTTTTTGTGTTTATTGAAATAGGGGAAGTAAACTGAGATTTCATCTCTATTAAAAACTACATTACCCAGCAGCCTCTCACCTGGTTGTAGTCCTGTCCCAGGTCTGGGAAATCCGTCTCCACGTGGTTTCCACTGGGCTGCTGCGCTCGCCCAGACTGCGACCGGCTCTCTGCCTCCCTCCTCACCGCCAGTGGACTGTTCCTCCCCATCTCCTGTGCCTGCCTGTAGGACATACCATTAGCCAGACGGGGGGGTATGGGGTGGCCCTGGGGACTGATCGCCGGGCCTGTCCTGGCGACGGCGTTGCCGGCGTGATTCCGCCGTAGGATCGGAATCTCGTGTCCGCGTCGCTGTGGCGGGCTGCCACCTTGCCTCGGTGCATTCTGGGAGCTCGTTTGGAGGTTGATCTCGTGCCCTCTCCGGCCGGCCGTGGAGGAGGTGTGGGCGGGAGCGGGATCTGACCGTGGGGCCTGAGGCGACCGCTGCCTCGCCGGGGCTGGAGGCTGGGCTTGGCTGCGGCCTGGGAGAGAGGGGGTGTCTTCCATGGTAGCAGGGGGGAAACCAGGCCTCCTCTTGGGGCTGCAGATGACCCCCAGGTCCTCGGCGTGGCTGCAGTCATTGATCCCCCAGCCGTTGGAGCGGCAGCTCCCCAAGGACAACTCCTGGCCCGTGCAGCGCACGTTGTCCAACCAAATCAGACCTGGAGTTAAAATCGTAATAAACTTTGTTTACATAGCACAGACCTGGAGTTACAATAATAGTAATAAACTTTTACATACAGCAGAAGTCATACATAAAATGCCGCTCCAAGTGCTGAACATGAAAGTAAAAAAAAATATATATGTATACAATAAGTTATAAATAGTGAAACTATAATTGAACTAGTAATAAAATAAGAAATGTGGGGAAAGCCTAGAACATGTCTTTAGCCCTGCATGGTGCCAGTGAGCTTAGCCGAGGTCCAGAGGGTTACCTTGGCCTTGTCCAAACTTGGCGCTGTGAGCCCAGGTCAGACTGTGTGTGAAGCCCAGCTGGCGACACACCACGCTGGCCAGGCTGATGTCCACCTCGTCGTCACACACCGTGCCCCAGGCCCCGTTGTACAGCACCTCCACCCTGCCCTCGTTGGGGCCGCGCCTCCCCGAGCCCGCCAGCCGCACTGGCACCTCCTCCCCACCAGGAGCGGCAGGCACCGGACAGGGGGAGAGGAGGAGGAGGAGGAGGAGGAGGAAGGGGGGGCGCAGGGAGGTCATACAAAGCAGGGATCCCGACATCCTGAGTGGGAGGTGGCACAGGAAGTGGGAGGTGGCACAGGAAGTAGGAGGAATAGATGTGATTTGTTGAAAGGAGATTTAGTTCAGTTGATTGATCAAAGTTTAAATGTGATGAAAGAGAATAAGATAAGATAAGTGTAATGGGGAGAGCAAAACTTAAAAAGAGTCATTGTTTCAAATAAAAGATAACTGATCTATCAATTCATAAACACAAATAGTTCTCATTTTGTCTTCCTGAAATGGCTATACGAAACGTTACAAGGCAACAAACCAAGAGTATGAAAAATTATTGTGTTCATTAAAAAAAGCAATATCAAAATCTATTTTGTGTGAGTGAGTGACACATTTTCTGCCCCCAAAAAACAACTGCATACCGCAAAAATTCCAATCAATTCTAAAACCTGGAAGAGAGAAAAGACCAAATGGAATGGAATACAACTCATATTCCAGAATAAGGAAATGTAGCTAGCTAATAAAGTTTAAACCTAACTCCAAACTGTATTCTGATGGCTTCTCCAGGAAAAAGAGCATCTATACTTAAGTTGACCAGGACAAAACACGCACTCTGGGCTAAAGCATTCAGCCTAAACCAAAGAGTTAATCTGAGCACTAAAACAGCCAAGGCTAAAAGTGGCTCCCCCCAGCCAACCCACAGAACCCTCTGGTCTCAGA
>JAPMUY010000642.1:122500-137500 GCA_026901105.3 Galaxias olidus | reverse complement strand
TAAACTTTTTTAATCTGTACTAGGCAGATATATGTAATAACATTGTGATGTGCACAACTAAATTCAAACTTGTATCATATTCTATTCAACAAATAAGTCGAAGGTTAAGATACATTTCAAAGTTAACATCAATGCACTGTACCTGCACAGTAAGCAGATTGGGACATGGTAGGGGTTACAAATTTGTAGATGTAAAAATCCCCAGGGCAGACTTTAACATGGATTTCCTTTGAGTCGTGTTGACAGCAGCTTCCCCTTCGAGCTGCACAGATATCAGAGCGTGTGATCCCCTCCTGTGGACGAGGGTGTGGAGTGCGTAGCCACAGTGGGTACGAGGTGCCACACATCTCCTCTTCCACACAGCTGTCCGGCATCCTGGCATTGACGCTGTTCAGGTACAGACGGTACCAGCCGTCCCACTTAGTAGAACGGTCATTGAGCTCGCTGTCTGGGTCTTTCTTGAAGGTGACAGAACGTCTGGGGTCGTCCAGCGCACTGTAATAGTCGCAGGGGTCGACACACTGCTTTGAACCGTTCACTCTTAAACAGTCCTGTCCAGAGGAACAGTGCTTAAACCCACACCTGAACAGAGAGGAACGAGAGCCGGGCTCCAGTGGAATCTCTTCCTCTTCTGAACAAAGCAATGAGCAATACAACACGACTTAATGACTGAAAACATCAATAACAAATTTAATAACTTTTCAGAAGTTAAAAGTATGATGGTAATTTTTTGATAAAGCTGCACTGTCATTTTCTGTATATTTTCTAACGGCAGAGGGCATTCTTTCCAGTTTTACCTGTACTGTGAGACATCTTTAAGTATTCTCTTATCTACACCAAAATTACAAATACCTTCGTTACTGTACTTGAGTAGTGCTTTTTAAGATTTGTAATTTTTGTATTCTGGAACAGTAAATACTGTACATTTCGAGATAATTGCACTTCATGCTAATTTACGTTTACTTGAGTACTTTTAAATAAGTTACTTTTAAATTTTACCTGAGTAATTTCATAGAATTTTACTTGTATTTGAGTCAGTTTTAACTGAAGTAACATTACTTGTGCATGAGTATGATTTCTCAGTTCTCTGACTGCCCATCACATTGACCTGTACTGTGAAATGTCTTCCAGTCAACTATCACATTTAGCTTACCTGCGATGTCTTCTCCTGTGACGGAAAGTGCCGACAGGAGAAGCAGGAGAGCCGCTGATCTCATAATTACGTGCATCATGGCTCCAATCAGTCAGTCCAGGGAAATAAATACATAAAATACTTCAAATGCTACAGATGTAGACGTTTTCTGAAAGTGTAAAATATAGTGAAAAGAGACAAGTTAGTTTACCACTTTTCTGTAGTCAGTATGTGTGAATTGTATTTCTTCTGCTGTGCCTTTTATATAAGTTTAAGGGGGTTGGGCAAGGCATATAATGTAATAGTGTCACTATCTGAAGGACATTTACAATTGTGTACCTGAGTTACTAATTGAAAACTGTTCATACTATAATATGTATAAAAACTGACAGCTTAAGAATATATCACTGAACCCTTCGTCAATATGCACCTTGGATTTACAACAAGAAGTCCCTTGAACTGGAGAGGGCCAACAGTAATTCTAAGGCATGATTTTACGTACAAAATCTTTTCAAACCAATTTACAAAAGGCTTCTATCTGCAATAATACCCCATTAGAATGTGCATAAACACAAAAATATCCATGCACAATCAATCCAAAACACACGAACTATAATTCAAATAGTTCAATAAAAGTATTTAAATAGAGCAACCAATTATACAGTATGCACCTGTGTACCAGTTGCAGTGCTAGGTTTGCATAACTACATTACCAGCGTATGTGAGGTTATTATTAATAATAATAATAATAATAATAATAATAATAATAATAATAATAATAATTCACCTAACCCAACCAATTATGCAGTATGCACCTGTGTACCAGTTGAAGTGCTAAGTTTGCATAACTACATTACCACCGTTTGTGAGGTTAATAATAATGATAATAATAATAATAATAATAAAAATAATAATAATAATAATAATAATAATTATTCATCCTAACCCTAACCAATTATACAGTATGCACCTGTGTACCAGTTGAAGTGCTAGATTTGCACAAATACATTGCCGCCGTTTGTGAGGTAATAATAATAATAATAATAATAATATGATAATAATAATAATAATAATAATAAATATTATTATTATTATTTTTATTATAATTATTCATCCTAACCCTAACCAATTATACAGTATGCACCTGTACACCAGTTGCAGTACTAGGTTTGCATAACTACATTACCAGCATTGTCTATGAGGTTGTACTAAATGTTCTCTGTGCTAATTTAAAAAAGCACAAGGCTAAGAGGTCAGAGGGAATGACACGTACGTACACGTGCTTTATTCAACATCATGATATGTTCCTGAAGTCATAATGAAAGACATTGAGTATTGACTATTGTAATTACATAACCACCAATCAAGCCTTCCTGGAATCCGTACAACTGATAAGAATATTGTCTTGTGGATGCAAAAAAGAACAGCATTGTGGTGAATTATTGGATGGTATCAAATCAAATCAATTTTATTTGTATAGCACATTTCATACACAAAGGCAATTCAATGTGCTTTACACGAGGCAAGCAGAAAAACATACAAGGAAGAAACAAAAGAAAAGAAAAAAGAAAAATTCTCCAGAGACAGCCAATAACATTAATAACATAATTTATCCTTATATGGTATGGAGATTTTCTAAATCAATTTACTAAATGTTATTAGACTGTAATAATACAAACAATATTAGGATATGCATATAAAATCTCATAAATCCATGAAACAATAGTTTTAATTAAATACTTAGTTATAATACAGAACATTTTATGTATTCAATTGTAATAGTTATAGTTATCGTTACATTTATAGTCCTAGGTGTGGAGGCCGCCTAATCTTTGGTTTGAATCTAAGATTTGGGAAAGTCAATAGTCTTATGTGAGGATCAAAGGCTCTTCTTGCTACCCTGTTAATGTCTTTGCTACAGCATATATCACATGTAGACAGCAAACTCAGCTATGATGATCCAATATGGGTTCTACGCAGCTTTTTAAACTACGCCAATAGGGATTTTGTAACCAGTTTTAAAGTATTTGCAGATCTACTTTACCCACAGAAGAGAGGTTGTATGAAATTAGATTTTTCAGAAATGGCAAAAAAAGCCAAGGTGAAGAGATGTGAGAGAAACACAAGTACAGGGACTTTATCGAAAATCATGCCATGTTCTTTCCTTCCTGGCATGTTCTTAATAATAATACGACCCATGTTCTTTCCTTCCTGGTATGTTCTTAATAATAATACGACTCATGTTCTTTACTTCAGATCCATTGACTATATTGACTATTGTAATTACGAAACCATTCAGGCTTAGGATCAGTTGAACTGATAAGAATATCGTCTCGCCAACGCATGAAAGAACCAGCCACCTGGTGTAATTGATGATAGACACATGGGCTAGGGTTTATTCACCATTTTCAGGTTCAGACTCGAGGGCTTGAGTATTTGAAGACTTCATTGGGAACACTTGAAGTTAAATACATTATTATCCTTGAGCAAGCAGAACATCGACAAGACTGTTAGCACCCAGATACCACTTGAAACAGTTTAATCATTTACATTCAAGCTCGTCATTCAATCACTGGGAAAACTATAAAATGTGTACAGCATTAGTCATCATCTTCTCACTTTCTTCAAGTAAGGGATCCTCTGCACTGATAGCTACAATTTCTCTACTAAAGACCAATGAACATCTCATAATCTTTGACAAGGACAAAGTGGTTGACAGGCTTGACAAAGTTAAACGGAGCAGGATCTTACTTTAATGTTTCTCGATACACTGTAAAGTTACGGGTATGGTTTTTGACATGTATGCTTGTAGATGGCTTTTGATCAATGCTTCCCTCAACCTTTGATTATGGAAATTTCATATAAATCCAACACATTCATGTATATATATATATGTATATATATATGTATATATATATATATATATATATATATATATATATATATATATATACTGTATATATACAGTAACAGAACAATGTTTCATGTTTCATGTTAAAAAGAATTATTCTTCATAACCTCCTTTTCATCGTCTTAATTGATTTTCCATCTCATTTAGCTTCTTTCCCGACCAGGCAAACGTCAGCCATGCCACCTACTCTGACGTATTATGTAACTACTCTGTGGGACAGAGTCGTCTACGACCTCCTGTGGAGATCCCCTTCCTCTGTGTCTACCCTGTGGACACTCAAACTAGCCTGGGGATGGAGATGAAAGCCTTCCAGGAGTAAGTCAAACACTATGCTCTGTGACGGACGGACGGACGGACGGACGGATGGACAGATGGACAGATGGATAGATAGATAGACAAATAGACAGATAGATAGATAGATAGACAGACAGACAGACAGACATGGATGGTTGGATGGATGGATGGATGGCGCATTATGTTGGTGGTAATTTTATAAACAAACATGTTATATTTGACCTTCCCTTCCCTTTGCAGTATGAGTGGAGAAGGGATTGTTGGGGTCGGTGACAAAGCCACAGCCTCCATGTCTCTGTTCCACTCCTCCAGCTACACAGTCTTACCCAGAGGGCCGTGCCACACTGCCACACGTAGAGGAGACAGAGACGGAGCGCTTTGTGGTGGTTCTGGAGGACTGCTACGTCAATCACACCCCCAACCCTGAGGACCTCATGAGATACTACCTCATTGAGAACAAGTAAGTTAGTGTGTGATTTGATTGTATGTGTTAGCACATGCATTAGTACTGTTCAGTGTGTTTGTGTTGTGAAGCTGACGTAGATCTATCCTACCACTAGATGTCCTAGTGACCTTCGTCAGGTGGCAGTGGATGAGAGCGGCTCGTCCCTCCAGGCTCGTTTCTCTGTCCTGCTGTTCCTGTACCAGGGAGACTACCAGGACGTCTTCCTGCACTGCAGCTTCAGCCTGTGTGACCAGAGGAGTTCCTCCTGCTTTCCTGTGAGTCCTCAACTCTTTCTTTTATTTAGTTTTTATTTGACTGTTTTCTTAAGTTAGGAAAGTTAATATGTTTTAAAATTAAGAATCTTTGTTTTCAACAGTTTTCCTTAGCCAGTTTTCTTAAAAAATAACAAAACCAGTATACTCAAATACTGCTTTTTTTACTATATGTTTAATCAAAGGTGTGTCCACTCCTTTGCTGTTGATAACAATGGCTTCACGTGCGTGTTGATGCCCCTTTAACACATGTTTCTCATCACCTTGCCCAGTCACGCGTTAGGAGAAATGCCCCCTCGCTCACCAAATCTGTTCCTCCAATGGCGCCCACTACATCAATTACCTGTAAGTACTGTATGTGTGACTATGAATCACAATGGCGATACATAAATAAATCACCTGTAAGTTCTGTATGTGTGACTATGAATCACAATGGCGATACATAAATAAATCACCTGTAAGTACTGTATGTATAATATTTATAATTTATAATTATAACTGAACTTGTTTCATTCTCTTTCTTTCATTGAGTCATTAGGTGGAGTTAACCTCATTCTTTGTTGTTCCACAAACATGGATCACAGCATTCAGTTTGCCCTCTTTTTGTCCCATGATAGGTTGCTATATTAAGAAGGATACATCGATTAAATGGTGGAATTTGAGTGTTAAATAATAGGTTTTATGATTCCCTAATCTGTCAACAACCAAGTAAATGCCTGAATCAATCCAGACTATGCCTATTGCTGTTTGAATAATGATACTATACAACATGTAAAATGCTCATTCACTCACTCACTCACTCACTCACTCACTCACTCACTCACTCACTCACTCACACAGTAAGGGTGACCTTGAGATGTTCATTGTAAATAGTTTAAATATTTTGTGAATACTACTACTACTACTGCTAATAATAATGTGTAAATAATGGTATTTAATTTCCTAAACTGAAAGCAAAACATAATTTGTTATTTTAAAAACATAAATACATATTACATATATATACACACACTGCTCTGTTGAAAGTCATTCATACATAATGATCTGCTTCTAAATAATAGAGGATGTAGTTGTTGATTTGTGGAGATATGCTCTCTGGTATGGTCCAAAGTAAAATATGGTCGACCCACAATCTTTATGACTCATTGGGAATAGGAATCAAAAACAAAAGATTGCCTTCAGGTTTCTAAAAGAGAACATATTATTGTCGGTTGCCTGTTTTATCTAAAATAAATCATATTTGGCAGTATCAAATGTAAATAGTTTATTGCTGTCTGAAAAGGCAAGAAGCACCAAAAGCTCCAAAACTCTTAAGCCCCTGAAATTCAAAAACAAACAAAAGGTCAGTAAGTGTAAACTACTTGACAGTTTAGTTTGAGTAATACATTTTCAAAAACAGATTAGGCTACTGATTGGCCTGACAGGGCTATAGATGACTCACACTGAATAGGTCCCACGGTTACAGACTGCAGGGATACACTGGGCTCCACTGAACGAGTTCTCCTCTTGGAACCACACACCTAAGGAGAGGAATAAAACGATGACTCAGTGTATCGGACAGAAGTCAGTTCAGAACCTAAACCTGACTCGGCGTATTGGACAGAGGCAGAAGGACAGTTCAGAACCTAAATCTGACTCAGCGTGTCGGACAGAGGCAGGAGGACACCTTAGAACCTAAACCTGACTCAGAGTATCAGAGAGAGGCAGGAGGACAGTTCAGAACCTATACCTGACTCAGCATATTGGACAGAGGCAGGAGAACAGTTCAGAACCTAAATCTGACTCAGCGTATCGGACTGGGCAGGAGGACAGTTCAGAACCTAACCTGACTCAGAGTATGAGAGAGGCAGGAGGACAGTTCAGAACCTACACCTGACTCAGCGACAGAGGACAGATAATGCGTTTGAATCAGATGTTGAATCAGAGGGAGTGGAAAGACGTTACACAGTGGGAAAGTTGAAAAACAGTTGACAACCCTGTCAATAAAAATTCTCTACTGTAACACTCACTGGAGAGCAGGAGGACCTCCACTGGTCACACAGGCTGAGGCTGCAGTGCAGGAAGACGTCCTGGTAGTCTCCCTGGTACAAGAACAGCAGGACAGCAAAACGAGCCTGGAGGGACGAGCCACTCTCATCCAGCTTCACAAAGCGCTCCTCAGTTGAACATCTTTGGGAGAGGATGAGATCATGAGATATGAACATAAACAGGCCACACTCAACAACAACAGAAACAGCTAATCACTTTGGAACCTGTGCTTTCATGCTGAATTATACAAAATAAAATATCCACAAACCTGTTTTGAATTAGGTAGTACCGCATCAAATCCTTAGGGCTGGAAGAGTGAGAAGCATAACATTCTTCCAGAACAACCACAAAACGTTCGCTCTCCGTCTCGTCTACGGTAACACCCACGTACAGGACAGAGCCCACATCCTTTGTGATTGGGCCTGCAGGGTAAGGCTCTGTATAATTGGCGTTCTGGAAGAGAGACATGGTGGCCTGGACTGCGGTGCCCATTCCTACTGCTGCATTGTCAACACTGCCAAAAAGATACAGATTTATTTACATATTGAATCGTTTGACAATCATAAAATTTGATAGCAACATCAAACAAGAGCTTTAATTAATCATAAGTAAAGCAAAAATACATGGCTCAGCAGGTGAGACCATGTAGCCCAGTCAGTGGGATATGGGAGGGGGAGGGTCCAGCAAGACACGCACTGCGGGGGGGGGGCGTTATATTATTTATATAAAAAAAATATATATACATTTTTTTTTTAATGTTTTCTGTGCTCGTTTATGTATTGTGCTCGTTCTGTGCTGACCAACAAAATATCTCTCTCGATCTAGGTTAAACCTTAACGACAACCATTTGTTTGTGCCCGTTGCCATGGTATCGATTGTTTCCGGCTAGGCGGCTACTACTGCGCTGTATGTTGGTTAGCGTTAGCACAAAACGATACACGTAACAACTTGTTCGCTTAATACATACATGGCACATTGTGAGTCACCAAGTTATTACGTGCAGCATTTTGTGCATCAATTTCTTAATTTATGTTGAATTTATTATTATTATTATTATTATTATTATTATTATTATTATTATTATTATTTAAATTGTAAGTCACGTAAGTGTTGACGGAGCCTCATATTTTCTGCCTGTGTTGTCAGCAATGTGGAACAGTGCGTGTAACTAGCAACATCGCGTGTGCGTGTGTGTGTGTGTGCGCGCGCGCTTGGGTGCTTAGTGGTTTTAACCTGCGGGAGGCCACGGGATTTAACGCTATGCCACTGAGTATAGTACAATTTTACCAATTATCTTCATATTTCCAACACCATTAAACTCACGACAGGTAAGGTTGGACTGCGATGTTGATGCCGCTATCTCCATCCAGAGGATAGGCACAGGTGAAAGGCATGCTCAGAGGTCGCACAAAGGACACGATGGGTACCGGGTACACAAACAAACTGTTGGAGTACAAGGCATGGGTGCCGTTGGTCTGAAGGTTGGAGAGGAGAAGGGGGGTTAAAAAGGGCATAAAAAAAATGTGAAACCTGTATCACTTTGATCAGACACTTGAGCAGTCCCTCACCCTCAGTGTGTTTCCACAGGTGCCCTCGGTGCGCTCCACTCTGTACCATACTGTGCCATCTTTTTCAGCGTGGTCATGGCAACGCGGGTCGGCCAGGTGAGCGCTGAATGCATCCAGGCCAATGGTCTGCAGTTTAGCCTGCTGGAGGCCCACCTCCATGACACTGTGACCACAGTGCAGCACGGGCTCAGGTAGACCAGGGTGACCTGAGTCGAGTGGAAGGGTGGGGTATTATTATTATGGTAGTATTTAACGGCATTAAACACCTGCCATTAAAATAACCGCTTCTGTCCATCAAACATAAGTAACCAATCCCGGTGTTGCTATGTTCTACTGTAGCTCTTACCTGGCTTTTCACACTTCCAGTTGACTCCATCGTGGCTAACACACACCTCCCCCTGCGGACAAGCTGCACACATGGGCTTTGACGTGGTGGAACTTATCTGCGATGTGGACGATGCCTCTGCGCTGGTGGGAGGTGGGGTTGGCTTCACAGTTGGTGTGGTGGTTGTGTCTGGCGCTTTAGTTGTTGTGGTGGTCTGCGGTGCTTTTGTAGTTGTGACGGGGGCTATTGTAGGCTGTGGGGCGTCCACAGCTGCAGATGATGGTCACGGTGTTAGTTAGAGAAAATAGGATGAGAAAACAGTGTTTAGTACTTTGGATTCCAAAGAAGAACAGGAAACACAAATAATAGGTCAAAAGTTTTTCTAAAACTGCTAGGAGCCTCAATCCCTTTTGTCCTTACCTGCGCAATAAGCAAAGTAGCAGCCAGGGGGACTGACAAACTTATAGACGTAATAGTTTCCTGGGCAGGCTTTCACGTGGATTAGGTTAGACTGCATCCAACAGCAAGATCCTTGGAAACTGGCACAGACAGTGCTCTGAACTATCTGAAAACCAAAACACATTGTTAGACTCAACACATACATTTTTTTATATTTCATTTTCAAATACCAAATTAGCACTACAATGTGTACCAAATGAAAGTTCTGTGCACCAACATGAAATAAACGGTTTTTTTTCCTGAAAGGTTTATGTAGTCTCTAATTTAAAAAAAATTATAGTTGTGTATTTTCTACTGCTGAGTCAATCAGGGCAGGCTAAGTACAGCCACATGAACACGATAGTCCAGTAGTCCAATAATTTTGGGTTAGCTCTTTGGTTGGGGAAATGTAATGCGTTGGAAAAGCACTTGCCTGGTCGATCAGCTTGGGAGGGGGGAAAGCCAGCCACAAGGCAGCCTGAGTGCCACACATATACTGGTCCACACATTTGTCTGGCATGAAGGCACTGGTGTTGTTGATCTTCATACGGTACCAGCCCTCCCAAGCCACATTGCGGTCGCAGTGCAAATCTGATGAATCTTTGGATCTGTAGCTGGTGGAACGCCAGGTGTCGTCCAACACTTTGTAGTTGGAGCAGGGGTCAGCACACTGCTGATAGCCACCAGGAGCACTGAGACAGTCCTGGCCGTCAGGACATTGGGAGAAGCCACAGTTGAAGAGCACGTGAGCGAGGTTAGGGTTAGTGGCAGGAACAGCTCCACGCCGGCGTCGCCTACCAGCACGAGGGACTTGATTAACGCCTGATGGGGCTAAGGGGCTGGGCGTGCAGGTGAATCCATCGCCGGAGAAGCCTTCATTACAGACACAGCTGAGGGAGAGGAAGGGGGAAGTCAAGCCTTCTGAGTCAGGTGAGGTGAGACAGGAGGCATGTTTGTGACAGGCGTCACAGCTTGTGACCGTCAGACCTGTAATCAGACCTGTAGGGCAAGTGAGATAAAAAATAATTGTGTGTTCCAGCGTCTGTAGTTTCCACATTGTTATTTGTCTTATCAATATACACTGAAGAATTCTGAATACATTTATTAATCATTTATAGAGTAGGGAAACGCAAATGTTTTTCTCAGATTACTGGGCAAGTGTTGTCAGATTAGGTACAGTAGTACTATATGAGCAGTGGCAGTTATAATTATGCTCTCATCATTCTCAAAGACTTCAATATTCAAACTTATTTTTTTAATTACTTCCCTTAAAACCCATGTCAGCATAATCTTGTATAAAGTTTTACGTAGTTAAGCCTTTGTCACTGTCAAATGTCTAATAAATGAGTAAAACAAATTGAAGTATCAACAAATATTCATAACATGTTAGGAAAAAGGGTTAATGTATCTATAAAGATCATTTCAATTACTGTGAAAAATAATAAGGGAATGTAATTAACGATCCAGTCACACAGTACTAATCCATCTGAAAATGAGAAGGACTTTTTTCTGCACTGAACCTCTTTCCCAACCTGAAGTGTGTCCAGCAGCGGTCAATATCAAGAGTGGTACCAGCAAAGTCATCCTCATTATCCACTAGGGAATGAACTTCCAACACCAGCTGGAAAATTAAGACAATTTGTTGTTAACACATATTCTTGTATGTATACTGATACATAAGTACATACTGTACTAAATTAAAAAATATTATTTTGTCAAGTAGACGTTTTTACTTTTACAACTATTTAGAGGTTCGATCCAATCTACTATAAACAGACAAACGATAGCAGTGACTTACCAATGTGTGTAGCTATCCTCATTGGACTGTTATCCTGGCATTTATGTATTGGGGAATATGGGAGTGGGGCCCATGTGTCATAACCACACTTTTTGGTTGGTCATTACAACTAATGACAGTGATTTATAACAAATGCCTGTCAACCAACGATACTATACAGTGATCAAGTTAAAGTCTATATGCTTTTCTGGGCGGGCGTCAGACTAAGTGGATGTTTGCTATTGAATTAGACTAGCACACAAAGGAGCAATATTACCCAAGATCAACAGGCATGGTTGATTTGGGTGGCACGAGGCAAACATAGGCCAAATGTGACGATTTCTGTAATTATCATGGAATGTTCCCTGTGACCTCTAAGGCTTGGTCAGAGGCAATGACTAGCCCTTTTCAGAAGTGCCTTGGTTCTCCTGCTTGCCAATATCCTTTCTCAAATGCTTTGGTTTATCATCTATTGTTGATAACGCACAGTCCTCTATGTGGTGCTCATATAATACATTTTCTATTAGTCACTTATTTGTCCGGATTATTAGTTTAAGTCTGACTGTAATATCTTTGTCCACTCCCAACCCTTTAATATGTACTTTGGACAGCAAATATTCCCTCCTTGTCACAAATGTTTTAATATTATTTCATGCCTAGGGAAAGGTTGTCTAATCCAGCCTAAATCGATGATATGTAGAAAACAGTTTATGGACAGTTTAATGTTCTTTTTTTATTTTCCAAAGTAAAATAGTTCATCTACTCTGAACTTGCAGACCCAAAATACTGAAAGAAATTCTATGACCAACATGTGACACAGTTTATATCAGACTGCAGAAACACAATGCAGCACTTAAATACCATAAGGGAACATTCAAATGTTAACAGCACCCTGAACAATCAGCCTTTAAACAGGACACTACTGGAAAAAAGACCTGGTCTCAGTCGGTTAACCCTGTATAAATAAAATAAATAATAATAATAATAATAATACTAAGGGGAATAATAAACAAATATTATCCAATAATAAAATTAAATAAACAAATAATATTTTTAATAAACAAAATAAAATATACTTCCAAAGATGTACAGTATGGTTGCGCTCATCAACTTTAAGAGGGGAAAAAGTTACAGGGACAGTGTCTCAGTTTCACCTGCTCATTAACGTTAGTATTTTTGTTTGATGGCCAAATAAATTGAGTTAGACTGAGGCGCTGTCCCAGTCCTTCTTCCCCCTTCCTTAAAGTTAGGATGTTGTTTTTTGAATGTCGTTCGGTTTAGCAGCACAGCTTCTTTCTGGGAAGACACGTCCAACTCTCAATGTTATCATTAAAAACAGTTAAAAAGACAGATTAATCTTAAAATGAAGAAGTTTTTGTTTCTCTTCTTGGTAGTTAGATGGAAGAAAACCCCCCAATTTTGTCACTTCAAATGCAGAAGCGCAGAGTCGGCCGAGCTTTTCATCCGCTGAGACTTGATGAGGAAGTCACTGTGTTATTTATCGGTGGTGGACCGCTCAGAGAGGAGGAACACAACAGAAACATGGTAAGAATTCGACAGTTATTTTAATTTAATGCTGAGGTATTGTATTGCAAGGAAAGCATTGTAACTGCCCACTGGGATATGCTCGCTTGTGAAATTGAAGTTTAATGTTTTGACAAAAAGGGCTTCATCTACTGCTTGGTAAATGAATTGACTGTTTGACCTTCAGGTGTCACTAGTTTCAGGGGAACTATTTACAGTTAAGTGTTTAAGTTTGTATATGTGCTTATTATTAAACTGTTTATTCTATGTCAAATAATCATCTACGATGGGTCGTTTTTTTACTTGCAATAAACTGTTTACATTCGTTTTCAATGATAAGCAGTGTTCTTGGACTTCAATCTTGTAGCTATCCCACCGAAAAATGGTCTGACGCTTTACTGATGGTCTCTTTTTGGTTTATTCTATTCCAGCCATATCAATCAACCAACCGACCAACGTAAGAGCTGGGTACAGAAAATACATAAATATTTTAGCTAACGTGACCTGAGAATTAGCCCCATTTACCAAATTAAAGAATTCAACAAACAGTCCTAAATAAAGCATTACAATTTTACAATACATTTAAACAAACCGCATCTTAATAATGATGTTATATTATTACAATACACACCTTGTGCCTCTTCGGGGGATGCTAATGAAAATAACAAAAACAAAATGCTTCTTTCACCTTGTGTGCTCTCTGCCTTTATCGCTTTTTTTTTTTTTTATCTCTGACTGTCTCTGTTGTGAGCGAGCTCAAAATGTCGCTTTCAAAATAAAAGTCCATTTAAAACAAGATCGGAAATATAACAATAAGTGCTTATAAACTAATAACAGATATATAACAAACCCTAACCATAAATTGGGTTATTTACAAATCTGTTTCTACAGGGTAGAAGACCAAAGGCCTCCAACCTGCCTGGCTGCCTGCTTTTATGTTTGCCATTCCTAATCATTGGTATGAACAAACGCATCTTCCAGCTTTGTTTCACAGTACATGCTGTTTTTAGTTTATCTTTACTGTATTAACAGAGTTTCTGGGAAAGCAGAAAATAGATGATGTTCGTGAACTTCCTGATAAAATCTAATGAACAAACAAAGTGTGTCACAACACAGCCTCTTAGATGCTTCTGTACTTCTCCATTTGTGGTCTGGGTAGCTCTAATCAGTTCAACTGGAAGTTGCAAGTAGTATATTTCAGTATATTTCAGTCAGGACAACTTACGATAGGGGAAACAGTTTATTGGAATATACGGTATATACTCTGATTGCTTCCCCGCCCGGGGTCTAATACTAATGCTAAGTGAACAACCAGTGGTAGGGAGCAGATATCTGCAGAATCCCCCATCGGATACTGTGCAGCAGACCCTAAATGGGTGGAAGCTGGGGTGGAGGTGGGCAGCATCAAGAACAGTAATATTGTGTGGTGCAGCAGTGAGCAGAAGCATGGTGTGGTGCAGCAGTGAGCAGAAGCATGGTGTGGTGCAGCAGCAGCAGCGAGCAGAAGCATGGTGTGGTGCAGCAGTGAGCAGAAGCATGGTGTGGTGCAGCAGTGAGCGAGCAGGAGCATGGTGTAGTGTAGCAGAGAGAGAAGGAGCATGGTGTGGTGCAGCAGCGAGCAGAAGCATGGTGTGGTGCAGCAGTGAGCGAGCAGTTGTAGGAGCAGTGTGGTGAGTAACTGTGGTTTAGTAGGCCGCGTTAAACTATTGAGCGTATGCAACTGGTTGATTGATGTTACGTGGATGAACGCTGCGTCTGAGTTGCCTGCGTGAACTAGCTCTGCCAAGGCATTTCCTCATTTAAATATAACTTGTAAGTTGGAACCCAATGGTCACTGTCATTCTCTCTCTCTCTCTCTCTCTCTCTCTCTCTCTCTCTCTCTCTCTCTCTCTCTCTCTCTCTCTCTCTCTCTCTCTCTCTCTCACACACACACACACACACACACACACACACACACACACGTAGACACACACTAGTTAACTCATTCTCGTCTGACTTTTTTCTTCTACAGAAGCTGTTCCCCAGGACACGTGGAACGTGAATTACACCCCACGTAAGTTCTGTTCCCTGAGGGGCTCCTCTCTGACCATGCGGTGCAAATACACGGCTCCCATTGGACACAATGTGACCCGGCTACTGTGGTTCAGACATCACGGACCTCACGTTGAACCCAGGGACCTGGCAACTGATCCCCAGTTCAAAGGTCGTGTACAGTACTTTTTTGATGATCACAACTGCACAGTAAGGATCACAGACTTGATGCTAAACGATTCTGGCACACACAGC